>JAWPHD010010044.1:0-67500 GCA_037043455.1 Cyrtodaria siliqua
TAAAACAATGACTGCCTTAACTAAGCACAACTGTCATTATAACAATGACTACCTTAAACTTACATAACTGTCATTATAACAATCACTGCCTTAAACAAGCACAGCTGTCATTAAATAATGACTGTCTTAAACAAGACAACTGTCATTATAACAATGACTGACTTAAACAAGCACAACTGTCATTATAACAATGTCTACCTTAAACACAGACAGTGTCATTATAACAATGACTGACTTAAACAAGCAAAACTGTCATTATAATAATGGCTAACTTAAACTAGCACAACTGTCATTATAATAATGACTACCTTAAACAAGCACAACTGTCATTATAACAATGACTGCCTTAAACAAGCACAGCTGTCATTATAACAATGACTGCATTAAACAAGCACAACTGTCATTATAACAATGACAGCCTTAAACAAACACAACTGTCATTATAACAATGACTGACCTAAACAAGCACAGCTGTCATTATAACAATGACTGCCTTAAACAAGCACAACTGTCGTTATTACAATGACTGCATTAAACAAGCATAACTGTCATTATAACAATGACTGCCTTAAACAAGCATAACTGTCATTATAACAAATGAATGCCTTAAACAAGCATAACTGTCTTTATAACAATGACTACCTTAAACAAGCACAACTGTCAATATAACAATGACTGCCTTTTACAAGCATAACTGTCATTGTAACAAAGACAGCCTTAAACAAGCACAACTGTCATTATAACAATGACAGCCTTAAACAAGCATTACTTTCATTATAACAATGACTGCCTTAAACAAGCATAACTGTCATTGTCACAATGACAGCCTTAAACAAGCATAACTGTCATAGTAACAATGACTGCCTTAAACAAACACAACTGTCATTATAACAATGACAGCCTTAAACAAGCATAACCGTCATTATAACAATGACAGCCTTAAACAAGCATATCTGTCATTGTAACAATGACAGCCTTAAACAAGCATAACTGTCATTATAACAATGACAGCCTTAAACAAGCATAACTGTCATAGTAACAATGACTGCCTTAAACAAACACAACTGTCATTATAACAATGACAGCCTTAAACAAGCATAACCGTCATTATAACAATGACAGCCTTAAACAAGCATATCTGTCATTGTAACAATGACAGCCTTAAACAAGCATAACTGTCATTATAACAATGACTGCATTAAACAAGCATAACTATCATTATAATAATGACTGACTTAAACAAGCACAACTGTCATTATAACTATGACTGCATTAAATAAGCATAACTACTATTATAATAATGACTGCCTTAAACAAGCATAACTGTCAATTTAATAATGACTACCTTAAACAAGCACAACTGTCATTATAACAATGATGCCTTAAAGAAGCATACCTGTCAATAAAACAATAACTGCCTTAAACAAGCATAACTGTCATTATAACAATGACTGCCTTAAACAAGCATAACTGTCATTATAACAATGACTGCTTTAAACAAGCACAACTGCAATTATAACAATGACTGCCTTAAACAAGCACAACTGTTATTTTAACAATGACTGCCTTAAACAAGCACAACTGTCATTATAACAATGACTTCCTTAAACAAGCACAACCGTCATTATAACAATGACAGCCTAAAACAAGCACAACTGTCATTATAACAATGACTACTTTAAACAAGCACAACTGTCATTCTAACAATGACTGCCTTAAACAAGCATAACTGTCATTATAACAATGACTGCCTTTAACAAGCACAAATGTCATTACAACAATGACTGCCTTAAACAAGCATAACTGTCATTATAACAATGACTGCCTTAAACAAGCAAAACTGTCATTATAACAATGACTACCTTAAACAAGCACAACTGTCAATAAAGCAATATCTGCATTAAATAAGCGCAACTGTCATAATAACAATGACTGTCTTAAACAAGCATAACTGTCATTATAATAATGACTGCCTTAAACAAGCACAACTGTCATTATAACAACGACTGCCTTAAACAAGCACAACTGTCATTATAACAATGACTGCCTTAAACAAGCACAACTGTCATCATTATATTAATGACTGACTTAAACAAGAACAACTGTCATTGTAACAATGACTGCATTAAACAAGCATAACTATCATTATAATAATGACTGACTTAAACAAGCACAACTGTCATTATAACTATGACTGCATAAATAAGCATAACTATCATTATAATAATGACTGCCTTAAACAAGCATAACTGTCAATTTAATAATGACTACCTTAAACAAGCACAACTGTCATTATAACAATGATGCCTTAAAGAAGCATACCTGTCAATAAAACAATAACTGCCTTAAACTTGCATTACTGTCATTATAACAATGACTGCCTTAAACAAGCATAACTGTCATTATAACAATGACTGCCTTAAACAAGCATAACTGTCATTATAACAAATGAATGCCTTAAACAAGCATAACTGTCTTTATAACAATGACTACCTTAAACAAGCACAACTGTCAATATAACAATGACTGCCTTTTACAAGCATAACTGTCATTGTAACAAAGACAGCCTTAAACAAGCACAACTGTCATTATAACAATGACAGCCTTAAACAAGCATTACTTTCATTATAACAATGACTGCCTTAAACAAGCATAACTGTCATTGTAACAATGACAGCCTTAAACAAGCATAACTGTCATAGTAACAATGACTGCCTTAAACAAGCACAACTGTCATTATAACAATGACAGCCTTAAACAAGCATAACCGTCATTATAACAATGACAGCCTTAAACAAGCATATCTGTCATTGTAACAATGACAGCCTTAAACAAGCATAACTGTCATTATAACAATGACTGCATTAAACAAGCATAACTATCATTATAATAATGACTGACTTAAACAAGCACAACTGTCATTATAACTATGACTGCAATAAATAAGCATAACTATCATTATAATAATGACTGCCTTAAACAAGCATAACTGTCAATTTAATAATGACTACCTTAAACAAGCACAACTGTCATTATAACAATGATGCCTTAAAGAAGCATACCTGTCAATATAACAATAACTGCCTTAAACAAGCATAACTGTCATTATAACAATGACTGCCTTAAACAAGCATAACTGTCATTATAACAATGACTGCTTTAAACAAGCACAACTGCAATTATAACAATGACTGCCTTAAACAAGCACAACTGTTATTTTAACAATGACTGCCTTAAACAAGCACAACTGTCATTATAACAAAGACTTCCTTAAACAAGCACAACCGTCATTATAACAATGACTGCCTAAAACAAGCACAACTGTCATTATAACAATGACTACTTTAAACAAGCACAACTGTCATTCTAACAATGACTGCCTTAAACAAGCATAACTGTCATTATAACAATGACTGCCTTTAACAAGCACAACTGTCATTACAACAATGACTGCCTTAAACAAGCATAACTGTCATTATAACAATGACTGCCTTAAACAAGCATAACTGTCATTATAACAATGACTGCCTTTAACAAGCACAACTGTCATTACAACAATGACTGCCTTAAACAAGCACAACTGTCATTATAACAACGACTGCCTTAAACAAGCACAACTGTCATTATAACAATGACTGCCTTAAACAAGCACAACTGTCATCATTATATTAATGACTGATTTAAACAAGCACAACTGTCATTTTAACAATGACTGCATTAAACAAGCATAACTATCATTATAATAATGACTGACTTAAACAAGCACAACTGTCATTATAACTATGACTGCATTAAATAAGCATAACTATCATTATAATAATGACTGCCTTAAACAAGCATAACTGTCAATTTAATAATGACTACCTTAAACAAGCACAACTGTCATTATAACAATGATGCCTTAAAGAAGCATACCTGTCAATAAAACAATAACTGCCTTAAACATGCATAACTGTCATTATAACAATGACTGCCTTAAACAAGCATAACTGTCATTATAACAATGACTACCCTTAAACTTACATAACTGTCATTATAACAATGACTGCCTTAAACAAGTATAAACTGTCATTATAACAATGACTTCCTTAAACAAGCACAACTGTCATTATAACAATGACTACCTTAAACAAGCACAACTGTCATTATAATTATCACTGCATTAAACAAGCATAACTGTCATTATAACAATGACTGCCTGAAACAAGTACAACTGTCATTATAACAATGACTGCCTTAAACAAGCACAGCTGTCATTATAACAATGACTGCATTAAACAAGCACAACTGTCATTATAACAATGACTGCCTTTAACAAGCACAACTGTCATTATAACTATGACTGCCTTAAACAAGGACGACTGTCATTATAACAATGACTGCCTTGAACAAGCTTAACTGTCATTATTACAATGACTGCCTTAAAGAAACATAACTGTCATTATAACAATGACTTCCTTAAACAAACATAACTGTCATTATAACAATGACTGCCTTAAACAAGAACAACTGTCATTATAACAATGACTGCCTTAAACAAGCACAACTGTCATTATAACAATGACTGCCTTAAACAAGCACAACTGTCGTTATTACAATGACTGCATTAAACAAGCATAACTGTCATTATAACAATGACTGCCTTAAATAAGCATAATTCTCATCATATCAATGACTGCCTTAAACAAGAACAACTGTCATTATAACAATGACTGCCTTAAAAAAGCATAACTGTCATTATAATAATGACTGCCTTAAACAAGCACAACTGTCATTATTACAATGACTGCATTAAACAAGCATAACTGTCATTATAACAATGACTGCCTTAAACAAGCACAACTGTCATTATAACAATGACTGCATTAAACAAGAACAACTGTCATTATAAAAAATACTGCCTTAAATAAGCACAACTGTCATTATAACAATGACTGCATTAAACAAGCACAACTGTCATTATAATAATGCCTGCCTTAAACAAGCATACCTGTCATTATAACGATGACTGCCTTAAAAAAGCATAACTGTCATTATAATAATGACTGCCTTAAACAAGCACAAATGTCATTATTGCAATGACTGCATTAAACAAGCATAACTGTTATTATAACAATGACTGCCTTAAACAAGCACAACTGTCATTATAACAATGACTGCCTTAAACATGAACAACTGTCATTATAAAAAATACTGCCTTAAATAAGCACAACTGTCATTATAACAATGACTGCATTAAACAAGCACAACTGTCATTATAATAATGCCTGCCTTAAACAAGCATACCTGTCATTATAACGATGACTGCCTTAAACAAGCATAACTGTCATTATAACAATGACTCCTTAAACAAGCAAAACTGTCATTATAACAATGACTGTCTTAAACAAGCAAAACTGTCATTATAACAATGACTGTCTTAAACAAGCATAACTGTCATTATAACTATGACTGCCTTAAACAAGCAAAACTGTCATTATAACAATGACTACCTTAAACAAGCACAACTGTCATTAAAGCAATATCTGCATTAAATAAGCGCAACTGTCATAATAACAATGACTGTCTTAAACAAGCATAACTGTCATTATAATAATGACTGCCTTAAACAAGCACAACTGTCATTATAACAACGACTGCCTTAAACAAGCACAACTGTCATTATAACAATGACTGCCTGAAACAAGCACAACTGTCATCATTATATTAATGACTGACTTAAACAAGCACAACTGTCATTTTAACAATGACTGCATTAAACAAACATAACTATCATTATAATAATGACTGACTTAAACAAGCACAACTGTCATTATAACTATTACTGCATTAAATAAGCATAACTATCATTATAATAATGACTGCCTTAAACAAGCATAACTGTCAATTTAATAATGACTACCTTAAACAAGCACAACTGGCATTATAACAATGATGCCTTAAAGAAGCATACCTGTCAATAAAACAATAACTGCCTTAAACATGCATAACTGTCATTATAACAATGACTGCCTTAAACAAGCTTAACTGTCATTATAACAATGACTGCCTTAAACAAGCATAACTGTCATTGTAACAATGACAGCCTTAAACAAGCATAACTGTCATAGTAACAATGACTGCCTTAAACAAGCACAACTGTCATTATAACAATGACAGCCTTAAACAAGCATAACCGTCATTATAACAATGACAGCCTTAAACAAGCATATCTGTCATTGTAACAATGACAGCCTTAAACAAGCATAACTGTCATTATAACAATGACTGCCTGAAACAAGCACAACTGTCATCATTATATTAATGACTGACTTAAACAAGCACAACTGTCATTATAACAATGATTGCATTAAACAAGCATAACTATCATTATAATAATGACTGACTTAAACAAGAACAACTGTCATTATAACTATGACTGCATTAAATAAGCATAACTATCATTATAATAATGACTGCCTTAAACAAGCATAACTATCAATTTAATAATGACTACCTTAAACAAGCACAACTGTCATTATAACAATGATGCCTTAAAGAAGCATACCTGTCAATATAACAATAACTGCCTTAAACAAGCATAACTGTCATTATAACAATGACTGCCTTAAACAAGCATAACTGTCATTATAACAATGACTGCTTTAAACAAGCACAACTGCAATTATAACAATGACTGCCTTAAACAAGCACAACTGTTATTTTAACAATGACTGCCTTAAACAAGCACAACTGTCATTATAACAATGACTTCCTTAAACAAGCACAACTGTCATTATAACAATGACTGCCTTAAACAAACACAACCGTCATTATAACAATGACTGCCTAAAACAAGCACAACTGTCATTATAACAATGAATACTTTAAACAAGCACAACTGTCATTCTAACAATGACTGCCTTAAACAAGCATAACTGTCATTATAACAATGACTGCCTTTAACAAGCACAACTGTCATTACAACAATGACTGCCTTAAACAAGCATAACTGTCATTATAACAATGACTGCCTTAAACAAGCATAACTGTCATTATAACAATGACTGCATTAAATAAGCGTAACTATCATTATAATAATGACTGCCTTAAACAAGCATAACTGTCATTATAATAATGATTACCTTAAACAAGCACAACTGTCAATATAACAATGATGCCTTAAAGAAGAATACCTGTCAATGGCACAATAACTGCCTTAAACAAGGATAACTGTCATTATAACAATGACTGCCTTAAATAAGCATAACTGTCATTATAACAATGACTGCCTTAAACAAGCACAACTGTCATTATAACAATGACTCCCTTAAACAAGCATAACTGTCATTATAACAATGACTGCATTAAACACGCATAACTGTCATTATAAAAATGACTGCCTTAAACAAGCACAACTGTCATTATAACATTGACTGCCTTAAAGAAGCACAACTGTCATTATAACAATGACTGCCTTAAACAAGCATAACCGTCATTATAACAATGACTACCTTAAACAAGCACAACTGTCATTATAATTATCACTGCATTAAACAAGCATAACTGTCATTATAACAATGACTGCCTGAAACAAGTACAACTGTCATTATAACAATGACTGCCTTAAACAAGCACAGCTGTCATTATAACAATGACTGCATTAAACAAGCACAACTGTCATTATAACAATGACTGCCTTTAACAAGCACAACTGTCATTATAACTATGACTGCCTTAAACAAGGACGACTGTCATTATAACAATGACTGCCTTGAACAAGCTTAACTGTCATTATTACAATGACTGCCTTAAAGAAACATAACTGTCATTATAACAATGACTTCCTTAAACAAACATAACTGTCATTATAACAATGACTGCCTTAAACAAGAACAACTGTCATTATAACAATGACTGCCTTAAACAAGCACAACTGTCATTATAACAATGACTGCCTTAAACAAGAATAACTGTCATTATAAAAATGACTACCTTAAACAATCACGACTGTCATTATAACAATGACTGCATTAAATAAGCACAACTGTCATTATAACAATGACTGCTTTAAACAAACATAACTGTCATTATAACAATGTCTGCCTTAATAAAGCACAACCGACATTATAACAACAATGACTGCCGTAACTAAGCACAACTGTCATTATATCAATGACTACCTTAAACTTACATAACTGACATTATAACAATGACTGCCTTAAACAAGCATAACTGTCATTATAACAAATGAATGCCTTAAACAAGCATAACTGTCTTTATAACAATGACTACCTTAAACAAGCACATCTGTCAATATAACAATGACTGCCTTTAACAAGCATAACTGTCATTGTAACAAAGACAGCCTTAAACAAGCACAACTGTCATTATAACAATGACAGCCTTAAACAAGCATTACTGTCATTATAACAATGACTGCCTTAAACAAGCATAACTGTCATTGTAACAATGACAGCCTTAAACAAGCATAACTGTCATAGTAACAATGACTGCCTTAATCAAGCAGAACCGACATTATAACAACAATGACTGCCGTAACTAAGCACAACTGTCATTATATCAATGACTACCTTAAACTTACATAACTGACATTATAACAATGACTGCCTTAAACAAGTATAACTGTCATTATAACAATGACTTCCTTAAAAAAAGCACAACTGTCATTATAACAATGACTACCTTAAACAAGCACAACTGTCATTATAACAATGACTGCCTTAAACAAGCACAACTGTCATTATAACAATGACTGCCTTAAACAAACATAACTGTCAGTATAACAATGTCTGCCTTAATCAAGCACAACTGACATTAAAACAATGACTGCCTTAACTAAGCACAACTGTCATTATAACAATGACTACCTTAAACTTACATAACTGTCATTATAACAATCACTGCCTTAAACAAGCACAGCTGTCATTAAAATAATGACTGTCTTAAACAAGACAACTGTCATTATAACAATGACTGACTTAAACAAGCACAACTGTCATTATAACAATGTCTACCTTAAACAAGACAAGTGTCATTATAACAATGACTGACTTAAACAAGCAAAACTGTCATTATAATAATGGCTAACTTAAACAAGCACAACTGTCATTATAATAATGACTACTTTAAACAAGCACAACTGTCATTATAACAATGACTGCCTTAAACAAGCACAGCTGTCATTATAACAATGACTGCATTAAACAAGCACAACTGTCATTATAACAATGACAGCCTTAAACAAGCACAACTGTCATCATAACAATGACTGACCTAAACAAGCACAGCTGTCATTATAACAATGACTGCCTTAAACAAGCACAACTGTCGTTATTACAATGACTGCATTAAACAAGCATAACTGTAATTATAACAATGACTGCCTTAAATAAGCATAACTCTCATCATATCAATGACTGCCTTAAACAAGAACAACTGTCATTATAACAATGACTGCCTTAAAAAAGCATAACTGTCATTATAATTATGACTGCCTTAAACAAGCACAACTGTCATTATTACAATGACTGCATTAAACAAGCATAACTGTCATTATAACAATGACTGCCTTAAACAAGCACAACTGTCATTATAACAATGACTGCCTTAAACAAGAACAACTGTCATTATAAAAAATACTGCCTTAAATAAGCACAACTGTCATTATAACAATGACTGCATTAAACAAGCACAACTGTCATTATAATAATGCCTGCCTTAAACAAGCATACCTGTCATTATAACGATGACTGCCTTAAACAAGAATAACTGTCATTATAACAATGACTGTCTTAAACAAGCACAACTGTCATTATAACAATGACTGCATTAAACAAGCACAACAGTCATTATAACAATGACTGCCTTAAACAAGCAAAACTGTCATTATAACAATGACTGTCTTAAACAAGCAAAACTGTCATTATAACAATGACTGTCTTAAACAAGCATAACTGTCATTATAACTATGACTGCCTTAAACAAGCAAAACTGTCATTATAACAATGACTACCTTAAACAAGCACAACTGTCATTAAAGCAATATCTGCATTAAATAAGCGCAACTGTCATAATAACAATGACTGTCTTAAACAAGCATAACTGTCATTATAATAATGACTGCCTTAAACAAGCACAACTGTCATTATAACAACGACTGCCTTAAACAAGCACAACTGTCATTATAACAATGACTGCCTTAAACAAGCACAACTGTCATCATTATATTAATGACTGACTTAAACAAGCGCAACTGTCATTTTAACAATGACTGCATTAAACAAGCATAACTATCATTATAATAATGACTGACTTAAACAAGCACAACTGTCATTATAACTATGACTGCATTAAATAAGCATAACTATCATTATAATAATGACTGCCTTAAACAAGCATAACTGTCAATTTAATAATGACTACCTTAAACAAGCACAACTGTCATTATAACAATGATGCCTTAAAGAAGCATACCTGTCAATAAAACAATAACTGCCTTAAACATGCATAACTGTCATTATAACAATGACTGCCTTAAACAAGCATAACTGTCATTATAACAATGACTGCCTTAAACAAGCATAACTGTCATTATAACAAATAAATGCCTTAAACAAGCATAACTGTCTTTATAACAATGACTACCTTAAACAAGCACAACTGTCAATATAACAATGACTGCCTTTAACAAGCATAACTGTCATTGTAACAAAGACAGCCTTAAACAAGCACAACTGTCATTATAACAATGACAGCCTTAAACAAGCATTACTGTCATTATAACAATGACTACCTTAAACTTACATAACTGTCATTATAACAATGACTGCCTTAAACAAGTATAACTGTCATTATAACAATGACTTCCTTAAACAAGCACAACTGTCATTATAACAATGACTACCTTAAACAAGCACAACTGTCATTATAACAATGACTGCCGTAAACAAGCACAACTGTCATTATAACAATGACTGCCTTAAACAAACATAACTGTCAGTATAACAATGTCTGCCTTAATCAAGCACAACTGACATTAAAACAATGACTGCCGTAACTAAGCACAACTGTCATTATAACAATGACTACCTTAAACTTACATAACTGTCATTATAACAATGACTGCCTTAAACAAGTATAACTGTCACTATTACAATGACTGCCTTAAACAAGCATAACTGTCATTAAAACAATGACTGCCTTAAACAAGCACAGCTGTCATTAAAATAATGACTGTCTTAAACAAGACAACTGTCATTATAACAATGACTGACTTAAACAAGCACAACTGTCATTATAACAATGTCTACCTTAAAGAAGACAAGTGTCATTAGAACAATGACTGACTTAAACAAGCAAAACTGTCATTATAATAATGGCTAACTTAAACAAGCACAACTGTCATTATAATAATGACTACCTTAAACAAGCACAACTGTCATTATAACAATGACTGTCTTAAACAAGCACAGCTGTCATTATAACAATGACTGCATTAAACAAGCACAACTGTCATTATAACAATGACAGCCTTAAACAAGCACAACTGTCATTATAACAATGACTGACCTAAACAAGCACAGCTGTCATTATAACAATGACTGCCTTAAATAAGCATAACTCTCATCATATCAATGACTGCCTTAAACAAGAACAACTGTCATTATAACAATGACTGCCTTAAAAAAGCATAACTGTCATTATAATAATGACAGCCTTAAACAAGCACAACTGTCATTATTACAATGACTGCATTAAACAAGCATAACTGTCATTATAACAATGACTGCCTTAAACAAGCACAACTGTCATTATAACAATGACTGCCTTAAACAAGAACAACTGTCATTATAAAAAATACTGCCTTAAATAAGCACAACTGTCATTATAACAATGACTGCATTAAACAAGCACAACTGTCATTATAATAATGCCTGCCTTAAACAAGCATACCTGTCATTATAACGATGACTGCCTTAAACAAGCATAACTGTCATTATAGCAATGACTGTCTTAAACAAGCACAACTGTCATTATAACAATGACTGCATTAAACAAGCACAACAGTCATTATAACAATGACTGCCTTAAACAAGCATACTGTCATTATAACTATGACTGCCTTAAACAAGCAAAACTGTCATTATAACAATGACTGTCTTAAACAAGCAAAACTGTCATTATAACAATGACTGTCTTAAACAAGCATAACTGTCATTATAACTATGACTGCCTTAAACAAGCAAAACTGTCATTATAACAATGACTACCTTAAACAAGCACAACTGTCATTAAAGCAATATCTGCATTAAATAAGCGCAACTGTCATAATAACAATGACTGTCTTAAACAAGCATAACTGTCATTATAATAATGACTGCCTTAAACAAGCACAACTGTCATTATAACAACGACTGCCTTAAAGAAGCACAACTGTCATTATAACAATGACTGCCTTAAACAAGCACAACTGTCATCATTATATTAATGACTGACTTAAACAAGCACAACTGTCATTTTAACAATGACTGCATTAAACAAGCATAACTATCATTATAATAATGACTGACTTAAACAAGCACAAATGTCATTATAATTATGACTGCATTAAATAAGCATAACTATCATTATAATAATGCCTGCCTTAAACAAGCATAACTGTCAATTTAATAATGACTACCTTAAACAAGCACAACTGTCATTATAACAATGATGCCTTAAAGAAGCATACCTGTCAATAAAACAATAACTGCCTTAAACATGCATAACTGTCATTATAACAATGACTGCCTTAAACAAGCATAACTGTCATTATAACAATGACTGCCTTAAACAAGCATAACTGTCATTATAACAAATGAATGCCTTAAACAAGCATAACTGTCTTTATAACAATGACTACCTTAAACAAGCACAACTGTCAATATAACAATGATTGCCTTTAACAAGCATAACTGTCATTGTAACAAAGACAGCCTTAAACAAGCACAACTGTCATTATAACAATGACAGCCTTAAACAAGCATTACTGTCATTATAACAATGACTACCTTAAACTTACATAACTGTCATTATAACAATGACTGCCTTAAACAAGTATAACTGTCATTATAACAATGACTTCCTTAAACAAGCACAACTGTCATTATAACAATGACTACCTTAAACAAGCACAACTGTCATTATAACAATGACTGCCGTAAACAAGCACAACTGTCATTATAACAATGACTGCCTTAAACAAACATAACTGTCAGTATAACAATGTCTGCCTTAATCAAGCACAACTGTCATTATAACAATGTCCGCATTAAATAAGCATAACTATCATTATAATAATGACTGCCTTAAACAAGCATAACTGTCATTATAATAATGACTACCTTAAACAAGCACAACTGTCAATATAACAATGATGCCTTAAAGAAGCATATCTGTCAATGTCACAATAACTGCCTTAAACAAGCATAACTGTCATTATAACAATGACTGCCTTAAACAAGCATAACTGTCATTATAACAATGACTGCTTTAAACAAGCACAACTGTAATTATAACAATTACTGCCTTAAACAAGCACAACTGTCATTATAACAATGACTGCCTTAAACAAGCACAACTGTCATTATAACAATGACTGCCTTAAACAAGCACAACTGTCATTATGACAATGACTACTTTAAACAAGCACAACTGTCATTCTAACAATGACTGCCTTAAACAAGCGCAACTGTCATTATAACAATGACTGCCTTAAACAAGCATAACTGTCATTATAACAATGACTGCCTTAAATAAGCATAACTGTCATTATAACAATGACTGCCTTAAACAAGCACAACTGTCATTATAACAATGACTGCCTTAAACAAGCATAACTGTCATTATAACAATGACTGCATTAAACAAGCATAACTGTCATTATAAAAATGACTGCCTTAAACAAGCACAACTGTCATTATAACATTGACTGCCTTAAACAAGCACAACTGTCATTATAACAATGACTGCCTTAAACAAGCATAACTGTCATTATAACAATGACTGCCTTAAACAAGCACAACTGTCATTTTAATAATGACTGCCTTAAACAAGCACAACTGTCATTATAACAATGACTGCCGTAAGCAAGCATAACTGTCATTATAACAATGACAGCCTTAAACAAGCACAACTGTAAATATAACAATGACTGCTTTAAACAAGCATAACTGTCATTGTAACAATGACAGCCTTAAACAAGCATAACTGTCATTGTAACAATGACTGCCTTAAACAAGCACAACTGTCATTATAACAATGACAGCCTTAAACAAGCATTACTGCCATTATAACAATGACAGCCTTAAATAAGCATAACTGTCATTGTAACAATGACTGCCTTAAACAAGCACAACTGTCATTATAACAATGACTGCATTAAACAAGCATAACTATCATTATAATAATGACTGACTTAAACAAGCACAACTGTCATTATAACTATGACTGCATTAAATAAGCATAACTATCATTATAATAATGACTGCCTTAAACAAGCATAACTGTCAATTTAATAATGACTACCTTAAACAAGCACAACTGTCATTATAACAATGATGCCTTAAAGAAGCATACCTGTCAATATAACAATAACTGCCTTAAACAAGCATAACTGTCATTATAACAATGACTGCCTTAAACAAGCATAACTGTCATTATAACAATGACTGCCTTACACAAGCACAACTGTCATTATAACAATGACTGCCTTAAACAAGCATAACTGTCATTATAACAATGACTGCCTTAAACAAGCACAACTGTCATTTTAACAATGACTGCCTTAAACAAGCATAACTGTCATTTTAACAATGAATGCCTCAAACAAGCAAAACTGTTATTATAACAATGACTGCCTTAAACAAACATAACTGTCAGTATAACAATGACAGCCTTAATCAAGCACAACTGTCATTATAACAATGACTACCTTAAACAAGCACAACTGTCATTATAACAATGACTGCCTTACACAAGCACAACTATCATTATAACAATGACTGCCTTAAACAAGCACAACTGTCATTATAACAATGACTGCATTAAACAAGCATAACTATCATTATAACAATGACTGCCTTAAACAAGCACAACTGTCATTATAACTATGTCCGCATTAAATAAGCATAACTGTCATTATAAAAATGACTGCCTTAAACAAGCACAACTGTCATTATAACATTGACTGCCTTAAACAAGCACAACTGTCATTATAACAATGACTGCCTTAAACAAGCATAACTGTCATTATAACAATGACTGCCTTAAACAAGCACAACTGTCATTTTAATAATGACTGCCTTAAACAAGCACAACTGTCATTATAACAATGACTGCCTTAAGCAAGCATAACTGTCATTATAACAATGACAGCCTTAAACAAGCACAACTGTAAATATAACAATGACTGCTTTAAACAAGCATAACTGTCATTGTAACAAAGACAGCCTTAAACAAGCACAACTGTCATTATAACAATGACAGCCTTAAACAAGCATTACTGTCATTATAACAATGACTGCCTTAAACAAGCATAACTGTCATTGTAACAATGACAGCCTTAAACAAGCATAACTGTCATTGTAACAATGACTGCCTTAAACAAGCACAACTGTCATTATAACAATGACAGCCTTAAACAAGCATAACCGTCATTATAACAATGACTGCCTTAAACAAGCATAACTGTCATTATAACAATGACTGCTTTAAACAAGCACAACTGCAATTATAACAATGACTGCCTTAAACAAGCACAACTGTCATTTTAACAATGACTGCCTTAAACAAGCACAACTGTCATTATAACAATGACTGCCTTAAACAAGCACAACCGTCATTATAACAATGACTGCCTAAAACAAGCACAACTGTCATTACAACAATGACATCCTTAAACAAGCATAACTGTCATTATAACATTGACTGCATTAAACAAGCATAACTATCATTATAATAATGACTGCCTTAAACAAGCACAACTGTCATTATAACTATGACTGCATTAAATAAGCATAACTATCATTATAATAATGACTGCCTTAAACAAGCATAACTGTCAATTTAATAATGACTACCTTAAAGAAGCATAACTGTCATTATAACAATGACTGCCTTAAACAAGCACAACTGTCATTTTAATAATGACTGCCTTAAACAAGCACAACTGTCATTATAACAATGACTGCCTTAAGCAAGCATAACTGTCATTATAACAATGACAGCCTTAAACAAGCACAACTGTAAATATAACAATGACTGCTTTAAACAAGCATAACTGTCATTGTAACAATGACAGCCTTAAACAAGCATAACTGTCATTGTAACAATGACTGCCTTAAACAAGCACAACTGTCATTATAACAATGACAGCCTTAAACAAGCATTACTGCCATTATAACAATGACAGCCTTAAATAAGCATAACTGTCATTGTAACAATGACTGCCTTAAACAAGCACAACTGTCATTATAACAATGACTGCATTAAACAAGCATAACTATCATTATAATAATGACTGACTTAAACAAGCACAACTGTCATTATAACTATGACTGCATTAAATAAGCATAACTATCATTATAATAATGACTGCCTTAAACAAGCATAACTGTCAATTTAATAATGACTACCTTAAACAAGCACAACTGTCATTATAACAATGATGCCTTAATGAAGCATACCTGTCAATATAACAATAACTGCCTTAAACAAGCATAACTGTCATTATAACAATGACTGCCTTAAACAAGCATAACTGTCATTATAACAATGACTGCCTTACACAAGCACAACTGTCATTATAACAATGACTGCCTTAAACAAGCATAACTGTCATTATAACAATGACTGCCTTAAACAAGCACAACTGTCATTTTAACAATGACTGCCTTAAACAAGCATAACTGTCATTTTAACAATGAATGCCTCAAACAAGCAAAACTGTTATTATAACAATGACTGCCTTAAACAAACATAACTGTCAGTATAACAATGACAGCCTTAATCAAGCACAACTGTCATTATAACAATGACTGCCGTAACTAAGCACAACTGTCATTATAACAATGACTACCTTAAACAAGCACAACTGTCATTATAACAATGACTGCATTAAACAAGCATAACTATCATTATAATAATGACTGCCTTAAACAAGCACAACTGTCATTATAACTATGTCCGCATTAAATAAGCATAACTATCATTATAATAATGACTGCCTTAAACAAGCACAACTGTCAATATAACAATTACTGCCTTTAACAAGCATAACTGTCATTGTAACAAAGACAGCCTTAAACAAGCACAACTGTCATTATAACAATGACAGCCTTAAACAAGCATTACTGTCATTATAACAATGACTGCCTTAAACAAGCATAACTGTCATTGTAACAATGACAGCCTTAAACAAGCATAACTGTCATTGTAACAATGACTGCCTTAAACAAGCACAACTGTCATTATAACAATGACAGCCTTAAACAAGCATAACCGTCATTATAACAATGACTGCCTTAAACAAGCATAACTGTCATTATAACAATGACTGCTTTAAACAAGCACAACTGCAATTATAACAATGACTGCCTTAAACAAGCACAACTGTCATTTTAACAATGACTGCCTTAAACAAGCACAACTGTCATTATAACAATGACTGCCTTAAACAAGCACAACCGTCATTATAACAATGACTGCCTAAAACAAGCACAACTGTCATTACAACAATGACAGCCTTAAACAAGCATAACTGTCATTATAACAATGACTGCATTAAACAAGCATAACTATCATTATAATAATGACTGACTTAAACAAGCACAACTGTCATTATAACTATGACTGCATTAAATAAGCATAACTATCATTATAATAATGACTGCCTTAAACAAGCATAACTGTCAATTTAATAATGACTACCTTAAACAAGCACAACTGTCATTATAACAATGATGCCTTAAAGAAGCATACCTGTCAATATAACAATAACTGCCTTAAACAAGCATAACTGTCATTATAACAATGACTGCCTTAAACAAGCATAACTGTCATTATAACAATGACTGCTTTAAACAAGCACAACTGCAATTATAACAATGAATGCCTTAAACAAGCACAACTGTCATTTTAACAATGACTGCCTTAAACAAGCACAACTGTCATTATAACAATGACTGCCTTAAACAAGCACAACCGTCATTATAACAATGACTGCCTAAAACAAGCACAACTGTCATTACAACAATGACTGCCTTAAACAAGCATAACTGTCATTATAACAATGACTGCCTTTAACAAGCACAACTGTCATTACAACAATGACTGCCTTAAACAAGCATAACTGTCATTATAACAATGACTGCCTTAAGCAAGCATAACTGTCATTATAACAATGACTGCCTAAACAAGCACAACTGTCATTATAACAATGACAGCCTTAAACAAGCATAACTGTCATTATAACAATGACTGCATTAAACAAGCATAACTGTCATTATAACAATGACTGCCTTAAACAAGCACAACTGTCATTATAACGATGACTGCCTTAAACAAGCATAACTGTCATTATAACAATGACTGCCTTAAACAAGCACAACTGTCATTTTAACTATAACTGCCTTAAACAAGCATAACTGTCATTTTAACAATGAATGCCTCAAACAAGCAAAACTGTCATTATAACAATGACTGCCTTAAACAAACATAACTGTCAGTATAACAATGTCAGCCTTAATCAAGCACAACTGTCATTATAACAATGACTGCCGTAACTAAGCACAACTGTCATTATAACAATGACTACCTTAAACAGGCACAAATGTCATTATAACAATGACTGCATTAAACAAGCATAACTATCATTATAATAATGACTGCCTTAAACAAGCACAACTGTCATTATAACTATGTCCGCATTAAATAAGCATAACTATTATTATAAAAATGACTGCCTTAAACAAGCATAACTGTCATTATAATAATGACTACCTTAAACAAGCACAACTGTCAATATAACAATGATGCCTTAAAGAAGCATACCTGTCAATGTCACAATAACTGCCTTAAACAAGCATAACTGTCATTATAACAATGACTGCCTTAAACAAGCATAACTGTTATTATAACAATGACTGCTTTAAACAAGCACAACTGTAATTATAACAATGACTGCCTTAAACAAGCACAACTGTCATTATAACAATGACTGCCTTAAACAAGCACAACTGTCATTATAACAATGACTGCCTTAAACAAGCACAACTGTCATAATAACAATGACTGCCTTAAACAAGCACAACTGTCATTATAACAATGACTACTTTAAACAAGCACAACTGTCATTCTAACAATGACTGCCTTAAACAAGCACAACTGTCATTATAACAATGACTGCCTTAAACAAGCATAACTGTCATTATAACAATGACTGCCTTAAATAAGCATAACTGTCATTATAACAATGACTGCCTTAAACAAGCACAACTGTCATTATAACAATGACTGCCTTAAACAAGCATAACTGTCATTATAACAATGACTGCATTAAACAAGCATAACTGTCATTATAAAAATGACTGCCTTAAACAAGCACAACTGTCATTATAACATTGACTGCCTTAAACAAGCACAACTGTCATTATAACAATGACTGCCTTAAACAAGCATAACTGTCATTATAACAATGACTGCCTTAAACAAGCACAACTGTCATTTTAATAATGACTGCCTTAAACAAGCACAACTGTCATTATAACAATGACTGCCTTAAACAAGCATTTCTGTCATTATAACAATGACAGCCTTAAACAAGCACAACTGTAAATATAACAATGACAGCTTTAAACAAGCATAACTGTCATTGTAACAATGACAGCCTTAAACAAGCATAACTGTCATTGTAACAATGACTGCCTTAAACAAGCACAACTGTCATTATAACAATGACAGCCTTAAACAAGCTTTACTGCCATTCTAACAATCACAGCCTTAAATAAGCATAACTGTCATTGTAACAATGACTGCCTTAAACAAGCACAACTGTCATTATAACAATGACTGCATTAAACAAGCATAACTATCATTATAACAATGACTACTTTAAACAAGCACAACTGTCATTCTAACAATGACTGCCTTAAACAAGCACAACTGTCATTATAACAATGACTGCCTTAAACAAGCATAACTGTCATTATAACAATGACTGCCTTAAATAAGCATAACTGTCATTATAACAATGACTGCCTTAAACAAGCACAACTGTCATTATAACAATGACTGCCTTAAACAAGCATAACTTTCATTATAACAATGACTGCATTAAACAAGCATAACTGTCATTATAAAAATGAATGCCTTAAACAAGCACAACTGTCATTATAACATTGACTGCCTTAAACAAGCACAACTGTCATTATAACAATGACTGTCTTAAACAAGCATAACTGTCATTATAACAATGACTGCCTTAAACAAGCACAACTGTCATTTTAATAATGACTGCCTTAAACAAGCACAACTGTCATTATAACAATGACTGCATTAAACAAGCATAACTGTCATTATAACAATGACAGCCTTAAACAAGCACAACTGTAAATATAACAATGACTGCTTTAAACAAGCATAACTGTCATTGTAACAATGACAGCCTTAAACAAGCATAACTGTCAATGTAACAATGACTGCCTTAAACAAGCACAACTGTCATTATAACAATGACAGCCTTAAACAAGCATTACTGCCATTATAACAATGACAGCCTTAAATAAGCATAACTGTCATTGTAACAATGACTGCCTTAAACAAGCACAACTGTCATTATAACAATGACTGCATTAAACAAGCATAACTATCATTATAACAATGACTACTTTAAACAAGCACAACTTTCATTCTAACAATGACTGCCTTAAACAAGCACTACTGTCATTATAACAATGACTGCCTTAAACAAGCATAACTGTCATTATAACAATGACTGCCTTAAATAAGCATAACTGTCATTATAACAATGACTGCCTTAAACAAGCACAACTGTCATTATAACAATGACTGCCTTAAACAAGCATAACTTTCATTATAACAATGACTGCATTAAACAACCAAAACTGTCATTATAAAAATGACTGCCTTAAACAAGCACAACTGGCATTATAACATTGACTGCCTTAAACAAGCACAACTGTCATTATAACAATGACTGCCTTAAACAAGCATAACTGTCATTATAACAATGACTGCCTTAAACAAGCACAACTGTCATTTTAATAATGACTGCCTTAAACAAGCACAACTGTCATTATAACAATGACTGCATTAAACAAGCATAACTGTCATTATAACAATGACAGCCTTAAACAAGCACAACTGTAAATATAACAATGACTGCTTTAAACAAGCATAACTGTCATTGTAACAATGACAGCCTTAAACAAGCATAACTGTCATTGTAACAATGACTGCCTTAAACAAGCACAACTGTCATTATAACAATGACAGCCTTAAACAAGCATTACTGCCATTAAAACAATGACAGCCTTAAATAAGCATAACTGTCATTGTAACAATGACTGCCTTAAACAAGCACAACTGTCATTATAACAATCACTGCCTTAAACAAGCAAAATTGTCATTATAACAATGACAGCCTTTAACAAGCACAACTGTCATTATAAAAATGACTGATTTAATCAAGCACAACTGTCATTATAACAATGACAGCCTTAAACAAGCACAACTGTCATTATAACTATGACTGCCTTAAACAAGCATAACTGTCATTTTAACAATGACTGCCTTAAACAAGCATAACTGTCATTTTAACAATGACTGTCTTAAACAAGCATAACTGTCATTTTAACAATGACTGTCTTAGACATGCATAACTGTCATTATAACAATGACTGCCTTAAACAAGAATAACTGTCATTATAACAATGACTGCCTTAAACAAGCATAACTGTCATTATAACAATCACAGCCTTAAACAAGCACAACTGTCATTATAACAATGACTGTCTTAAACAAGCACAACTGTCATTATAACAATGAATGCCTTGAACAAGCATAACTGTCATTATAACAATGACAGCCTTAAACAAGCATAAGTGTCTTTGTAACAATGACTGCCTTAAACAAGCTTAACTGTCATTATAACAATGACTGCCTCAAACAAGCACAACTGTCATTATAACAAAGACTGCTTTAAACAAACATAACTGTCAGTATAACAATGACTGCCTTAATCAAGCAGAAATGTCATTATAACAATGACTGCCGTAACTAAGCACAACTGTCATTATAACAATGACTACCTTAAACAAGCACAACTGTCATTACAACAATGACTGCATTAAACAAGCATAACTATCATTATACTAATGACTGCCTTAAACAAGCACAACTGTCATTATAACAATGACTGCATTAAATAAGCACAACTGTCATTATAATAATGACTGCCTTAAACAAGCATAACTGTCATTATAATAATGACTACCTTAAACAAGCACAACTGTCACTATAACAATGATGTCTTAAAGAAGCATACCTGTTTTTATAACAATAACTGCCTTAAACAATCATAACTGTCATTATAACAATGACTGCCTTAAACAAAAACAATTGTCATTATAACAAGGACTGCATTAAACAAGCACAACTGTCATTATAACAATCACTGCCCTAAACAAGCACAACTGTCATTAAAACAATGACTGCCTTAAACAAGCACATCTGTCATTATAACAATGACTACTTTAAACAAGCACAACTGTCATTTTAACAATGACTGCCTTAAACAAGCATAACTGTCATTATAACAATGACTGCCTTAAACAAGCACAACTGTCATTAAAACAATGACTGCCTTAAACAAGCACAACTGTCATTATACCAATGACAGCCTTAAACAAGCATAACTGTCATTATAAAAATGTCTGCCTTAAACAAGCAGAACTGTCATTACAACAATGACTGCCTTTAACAAGAACAACTGTCATTATAACAATGCCTGCCTTAAACAAGCATAACTGTCATTATAACAATGACGGCCTTAAACAAGCACAACTGTCATTATAACAATGACAGCCTCAAACAAGCACAACTGTCAATATAACAATGACTGCCTTAAATAAGCATAACTGTCATTGAAACAATGACAGCCTTAAACAAGCATAACTGTCATTGTAACAATGACTGCCTTAAACAAGCACAACTGTCATTATAACAATAACAGCCTTAAACAAGCATAACTGACATTATAACAATGACAGCCTTTAACAAGCATAACTGTCATTGTAACAATGACTGCCTTAAACAAGCACAACTGTCATTATAACAATGACAGCCTTAAACAAGCACAATTGTCATTATAACAATGACTGCCTTAAACAAGCACAACTGTCATTATAACAATGACAGCATTAAACAAGTACAACTGTCATTATAACTATGACTGCCTTAAACAAGCATAACTGTCATTTTAACAATGACTGCCTTAAACAAGCATAACTGTCATTTTAACAATGACTGTATTAAACAAGCATAACTGTCATTTTAACAATCACTGTCTTAGACAAGCATAACTGTCATTATAACAATGACTGCCTTAAACAAGAATAACTGACATTATAACAATGACTGCCTTAAACAAGCACAACTGTCATTATAACAATGACTGCCTAAACAAGCACAACTGTCATTATAACAATGACAGCCTTAAACAAGCATAACTGTCATTATAACAATGACTGCATTAAACAAGCATAACTGTCATTATAACAATGACTGCCTTAAACAAGCACAACTGTCATTATAACAATGACTGCCTTAAACAAGCATAACTGTCATTATAACAATGACTGCCTTAAACAAGCACAACTGTCATTTTAACTATGACTGCCTTAAACAAGCATAACTGTCATTTTAACAATGAATGCCATAAACAAGCAAAACTGTCATTATAACAATGACTGCCTTAAACAAACATAACTGTCAGTATAACAATGACAGCCTTAATCAAGCACAACTGTCATTATAACAATGACTGCCGTAACTAAGCACAACTGTCATTATAACAATGACTACCTTAAACAAGCACAACTGTCATTACAACAATGACTGCATTAAACAAGCATAACTATCATTATACTAATGACTGCCTTAAACAAGCACAACTGTCATTATAACAATGACTGCATTAAATAAGCACAACTATCATTATAATAATGACTGCCTTAAACAAGCATAACTGTCATTATAATAATGACTACCTTAAACAAGCACAACTGTCACTATAACAATGATGTCTTAAAGAAGCATACCTGTTTTTATAACAATAACTGCCTTAAACAATCATAACTGTCATTATAACAATGACTGCCTTAAACAAAAACAATTGTCATTATAACAAGGACTGCCTTAAACAAGCACAACTGTCATTATAACAATCACTGCCCTAAACAAGCACAACTGTCATTAAAACAATGACTGCCTTAAACAAGCACATCTGTCATTATAACAATGACTACTTTAAACAAGCACAACTGTCATTTTAACAATGACTGCCTTAAACAAGCATAACTGTCATTATAACAATGACTGCCTTAAACAAGCACAACTGTCATTAAAACAATGACTGCCTTAAACAAGCACAACTGTCATTATACCAATGACAGCCTTAAACAAGCATAACTGTCATTATAAAAATGTCTGCCTTAAACAAGCAGAACTGTCATTACAACAATGACTGCCTTTAACAAGAACAACTGTCATTATAACAATGCCTGCCTTAAACAAGCATAACTGTCATTATAACAATGACGGCCTTAAACAAGCACAACTGTCATTATAACAATGACAGCCTCAAACAAGCACAACTGTCAATATAACAATGACTGCCTTAAATAAGCATAACTGTCATTGAAACAATGATAGCCTTAAACAAGCATAACTGTCATTGTAACAATGACTGCCTTAAACAAGCACAACTGTCATTATAACAATGACTGCATTAAACAAGCATAACTATCATTATAATAATGACTGCCTTAAACAAGGACAACTGTCATTACAACAATGATGTCTTAAAGAAGCATACCTGTTTTTATAACAATAACTGCCTTAAACAATCATAACTGTCATTATAGCAATGACTGCCTTAAACAAACACAACTGTCATTATAACAAGGACTGCCTTAAACAAGCACAACTGTCATTATAACAATCACTGCCCTAAACAAGCACAACTGTCATTAAAACAATGACTGCCTTAAACAAGCACATCTGTCATTATAACAATGACTACTTTAAACAAGCACAACTGTCATTTTAACAATGACTGCCTTAAACAAGCATAACTGTCATTATAACAATGACTGCCTTAAACAAGCATAACTGTCATTAAAACAATGACTGCCTTAAACAAGCATAACTGTCATTATAACAATGACTGCCTTAAACAAGCACAACTGTCATTATAACAATGACAGCCTTAAACAAGCATAACTGTCATTATAAAAATGTCTGCCTTAAACAAGCACAACTGTCATTATAACAATGACTGCCTTAAACAAGCATAACTGTCATTATAACAATGACGGCCTTAAACAAGCATAACTGTCATTATAACAATGACAGCCTTAAACAAGCACAACTGTCAATATAACAATGACTGCCTTAAATAAGCATAACTGACATTATAACAATGACAGCCTTAAACAAGCATAACTGTCATTGTAACAATGACTGCCTTAAACAAGCACAACTGTCATTATAACAATGACTGCCTTAAACAAGCACAACTGTCATTATAACAATGACAGCCTTAAACAAGCATAACTGTCATTATAAAAATGTCTGCCTTAAACAAGCACAACTGTCATTACAACAATGACTGCCTTAAACAAGCACAACTGTCATTATAACAATGCCTGCCTTAAACAAGCATAACTGTCATTATAACAATGACGGCCTTAAACAAGCACAATTGTCATTATAACAATGACAGCCTCAAACAAGCACAACTGTCAATATAACAATGACTGCCTTAAATAAGCATAACTGTCATTGAAACAATGATAGCCTTAAACAAGCATAACTGTCATTGTAACAATGACTGCCTTAAACAAGCACAACTGTCATTATAACAATGACTGCCTTAAACAAGCACAACTGTCATTATAACAATGACAGCCTTAAACAAGCACAATTGTCATTATAACAATGACTGCCTTAAACAAGCACAACTGTCATTATAACAATGACAGCCTTAAACAAGTACAACTGTCATTATAACTATGACTGCCTTAAACAAGCATAACTGTCATTTTAACAATGACTGCCTTAAACAAGCATAACTGTCATTTTAACAATGACTGTCTTAAACAAGCATAACTGTCATTTTAACAATCACTGTCTTAGACAAGCATAACTGTCATTATAACAATGACTGCCTTAAACAAGAATAACTGCCATTATAACAATGACTGCCTTAAACAAGCACAACTGTCATTATAACAATGACTGCCTAAACAAGCACAACTGTCATTATAACAATGACAGCCTTAAACAAGCATAACTGTCATTATAACAATGACTGCCTTAAACAAGCACAACTGTCATTATAACAATGACTGCCTTAAACAAGCATAACTGTCATTATAACAATGACTGCCTTAAACAAGCACAACTGTCATTTTAACTATGACTGCCTTAAACAAGCATAACTGTCATTTTAACAATGAATGCCATAAACAAGCAAAACTGACATTATAACAATGACTGCCTTAAACAAACATAACTGTCAGTATAACAATGACTGCCTTAATCAAGCACAACTGTCATTATAACAATGACTGCCGTAACTAAGCACAACTGTCATTATAACAATGACTACCTTAAACAAGCACGACTGTCATTATAACAATGATGCCTTAAAGAAGCATACCTGTCAATGTCACAATAACTGCCTTAAACAAGCATAACTGTCATTATAACAATGACTGCCTTAAACAAGCATAACTGTCATTATAACAATGACTGCCTTAAACAAGCACAACTGTCATTATAACAATGACTGCCTTAAACAAGCACAACTGTCATTATAACAATGACTGCCTTAAACAAGCACAACTGTCATTATAACAATGACAGCCTTAAACAAGCATAACTGTCATTTTAACTATGACTGCCTTAAACAAGCATAACTGTCATTTTAACAATGAATGCCATAAACAAGCATAACTGTCATTTTAACAATGACTTCCTTAACAAACATAACTGTCAGTATAACAATGACAGCCTTAATCAAGCACAACTGTCATTATAACAATGACTGCCGTAACTAAGCACAACTGTCATTATAACAATGACTACCTTAAACAAGCACAACTGTCATTATAACAATGACTGCATTAAACAAGCATAACTATCATTATAATAATGACTGCCTTAAACAAGCACAACTGTCATTATAACTATGTCCGCATTAAATAAGCATAACTATCATTATAATAATGACTGCCTTAAACAAGCATAACTGTCATTATAATAATGACTGCCTTAAACAAGCACAACTGTCAATATAACAATGATGCCTTAAAGAAGCATACCTGTCAATGTCACAATAACTGCCTTAAACAAGCATAACTGTCATTATAACAATGACTGCCTTAAACAAGCATAACTGTCATTATAACAATGACTGCTTTAAACAAGCACAACTGTAATTATAACAATGACTGCCTTAAACAAGCACAACTGTCATTATAACAATGACTGCCTTAAACAAGCATAACTGTCATTATAACAATGACTGCCTTAAATAAGCATAACAGTCATTATAACAATGACTGCCTTAAACAAGCACAACTGTCATTATAACAATGACTGCCTTAAACAAGAATAACTGTCATTATAACAATGACTGCATTAAACAAGCATAACTGTCATGATAAAAATGACTGCCTTAAACAAGCACAACTGTCATTATAACATTGACTGCCTTAAACAAGAACAACTGTCATTATAACAATGACTGCCTTAAACAAGCATAACTGTCATTATAACAATGACTGCCTTAAACAAGCACATCTGTCATTTTAATAATGACTGCCTTAAACAAGTACAACTGTCATTATAACAATGACTGCATTAAACAAGCATAACTGTCATTATAACAATGACAGCCTTAAACAAGAACAACTGTAAATATAACAATGACTGCTTTAAACAAGCATAACTGTCATTGTAACAATGACAGCCTTAAACAAGCATAACTGTCATTGTAACAATGACAGCCTTAAACAAGCACAACTGTCATTATAACAATGATAGCCTTAAACAAGCATTACTGCCATTATAACAATGACAGCCTTAAATAAGCATAACTGTCATTGTAACAATGACTGCCTTGAACAAGCACAACTGTCATTATAACAATGACAGCCTTAAACAAGCACAACTGTCATCATTATATTAATGACTGACTTAAACAAGCACAACTGTCATTATACTAATGACTGACTTAAACAAGCACAACTGTCATTATAATAATAACTGCTTAAACAAGCATAACTGTCATTTTAACAATCACTGTCTAAGACAAGCATAACTGTCATTATAACAATGACTGCCTTAAACAAGAATAACTGCCATTATAACAATGACTGCCTTAAACAAGAATAACTGTACTTATAACAATGACAGCCTTAAACAAGCACATCTGTCATTATAACAATGACTGCCTTAAACAAGCACAACTGTCATTATAACAATGACTGCCTTGAACAAGCATAACTGTCATTATAACAATGACAGCCTTAAACAAGCATAACTGTCATTGTAACAATGACTGCCTTAAACAAGCACATCTGTCATTATAACAATGACTGCCTTAAACAAGCATAACTGTCATTATAACAATGACAGCCTTAAACAAGTACAACTGTCATTATAACTATGACTGCCTTAAACAAGCATAACTGTCATTTTAACAATGACTGCCTTAAACAAGCATAACTGTCATTTTAGCAATGACTGTCTTAAACAAGCATAACTGTCATTTTAACAATCACTGTATTAGACAAGCATAACTGTCATTATAACAATGACTGCCTTAAACAAGAATAACTGCCATTATAACAATGACAGCCTTAAACAAGCACAACTGTAAATATAACAATGACTGCTTTAAACAAGCATAACTGTCATTGTAACAATGACAGCCTTAAACAAGCATAACTGTCATTGTAACAATGACTGCCTTAAACAAGCACAACTGTCATTATAACAATGACAGCCTTAAACAAGCATTACTGCCATTATAACAATGACAGCCTTAAATAAGCATAACTGTCATTGTAACAATGACTGCCTTAAACAAGCACAACTGTCATTATAACAATCACTGCCTTAAACAAGCACAATTGTCATTATAACAATGACAGCCTTTAACAAGCACAACTGTCATTATAAAAATGACTGATTTAATCAAGCACAACTGTCATTATAACAATGACAGCCTTAAACAAGCACAACTGTCATTATAACTATGACTGCCTTAAACAAGCATAACTGTCATTTTAACAATGACTGCCTTAAACAAGCATAACTGTCATTTTAACAATGACTGTCTTAAACAAGCATAACTGTCATTTTAACAATGACTGTCTTAGACATGCATAACTGTCATAATAACAATGACTGCCTTAAACAAGAATAACTGTCATTATAACAATGACTGCCTTAAACAAGCATAACTGTCATTATAACAATGACAGCCTTAAACAAGCACAACTGTCATTATAACAATGACTGTCTTAAACAAGCACAACTGTCATTATAACAATGAATGCCTTGAACAAGCATAACTGTCATTATAACAATGACAGCCTTAAACAAGCATAAGTGTCTTTGTAACAATGACTGCCTTAAACAAGCTTAACTGTCATTATAACAATGACTGCCTCAAACAAGCACAACTGTCATTATAACAAAGACTGCTTTAAACAAACATAACTGTCAGTATAACAATGACTGCCTTAATCAAGCAGAAATGTCATTATAACAATGACTGCCGTAACTAAGCACAACTGTCATTATAACAATGACTACCTTAAACAAGCACAACTGTCATTACAACAATGACTGCCTTAAACAAGCACAACTGTCATTATAACAATGACTGCATTAAATAAGCACAACTATCATTATAATGATGACTGCCTTAAACAAGCATAACTGTCATTATAATAATGACTACCTTAAATAAGCACAACTGTCACTATAACAAAGATGTCTTAAAGAAGCATACCTGTTTTTATAACAATAACTGCTTTGAACAATCATAACTGTCATTATAACAATGACTGCCTTAAACAAAAATAATTGTCATTATAACAAGGACTGCCTTAAACAAGCACAACTGTCATTATAACAATCACTGCCCTAAACAAGCACAACTGTCATTAAAACAATGACTGCCTTAAACAAGCACATCTGTCATTATAACAATGACTACTTTAAACAAGCACAACTGTCATTTTAACAATGACTGCCTTAAACAAGCATAACTGTCATTATAACAATGACTGCCTTAAACAAGCACAACTGTCATTAAAACAATGACTGCCTTAAACAAGCACAACTGTCATTATACCAATGACAGCCTTAAACAAGCATAACTGTCATTATAAAAATGTCTGCCTTAAACAAGCAGAACTGTCATTACAACAATGACTGCCTTAAACAAGCACAACTGTCATTATAACAATGCCTGCCTTAAACAAGCATAACTGTCATTATAACAATGACGGCCTTAAACAAGCACAACTGTCATTATAACAATGACAGCCTCAAACAAGCACAACTGTCAATATAACAATGACTGCCTTAAATAAGCATAACTGTCATTGAAACAATGACAGCCTTAAACAAGCATAACTGTCATTGTAACAATGACTGCCTTAAACAAGCACAACTGTCATTATAACAATAACAGCCTTAAACAAGCATAACTGACATTATAACAATGACAGCCTTTAACAAGCATAACTGTCATTGTAACAATGACTGCCTTAAACAAGCACAACTGTCATTATAACAATGACAGCCTTAAACAAGCACAATTGTCATTATAACAATGACTGCCTTAAACAAGCACAACTGTCATTATAACAATGACAGCATTAAACAAGTACAACTGTCATTATAACTATGACTGCCTTAAACAAGCATAACTGTCATTTTAACAATGACTGCCTTAAACAAGCATAACTGTCATTTTAACAATGACTGTCTTAAACAAGCATAACTGTCATTTTAACAATCACTGTCTTAGACAAGCATAACTGTCATTATAACAATGACTGCCTTAAACAAGAATAACTGCCATTATAACAATGACTGCCTTAAACAAGCACAACTGTCATTATAACAATGACTGCCTAAACAAGCACAACTGTCATTATAACAATGACAGCCTTAAACAAGCATAACTGTCATTATAACAATGACTGCATTAAACAAGCATAACTGTCATTATAACAATGACTGCCTTAAACAAGCACAACTGTCATTATAACAATGACTGCCTTAAACAAGCATAACTGTCATTATAACAATGACTGCCTTAAACAAGCACAACTGTCATTTTAACTATGACTGCCTTAAACAAGCATAACTGTCATTTTAACAATGAATGCCATAAACAAGCAAAACTGTCATTATAACAATGACTGCCTTAAACAAACATAACTGTCAGTATAACAATGACAGCCTTAATCAAGCACAACTGTCATTATAACAATGACTGACGTAACTAAGCACAACTGTCATTATAACAATGACTACTTTAAACAAGCACAACTGTCATTATAACAATGACTGCATTAAACAAGCATAACTATCATTATAATAATGACTGCCTTAAACAAGGACAACTGTCATTATAACAATGATGTCTTAAAGAAGCATACCTTTTTTTATAACAATAACTGCCTTAAACAATCATAACTGTCATTATAGCAATGACTGCCTTAAACAAACACAGCTGTCATTATAACAAGGACTGCCTTAAACAAGCACAACTGTCATTATAACAATCACTGCCCTAAACAAGCACAACTGTCATTAAAACAATGACTGCCTTAAACAAGCACATCTGTCATTATAACAATGACTACTTTAAACAAGCACAACTGTCATTTTAACAATGACTGCCATAAACAAGCATAACTGTCATTATAACAATGACTGCCTTAAACAAGCATAACTGTCATTAAAACAATGACTGCCTTAAACAAGCATAACTGTCATTATAACAATGACTGCCTTAAACAAGCACAACTGTCATTATAACAATGACAGCCTTAAACAAGCATAACTGTCATTATAAAAATGTCTGCCTTAAACAAGCACAACTGTCATTATAACAATGACTGCCTTAAACAAGCATAACTGTCATTATAACAATGACGGCCTTAAACAAGCATAACTGTCATTATAACAATGACAGCCTTAAACAAGCACAACTGTCAATATAACAATGAGTGCCTTAAATAAGCATAACTGTCATTGTAACAATGACAGCCTTAAACAAGCATAACTGTCATTGTAACAATGACTGCCTTAAACAAGCACAACTGTCATTATAACAATAACAGCCTTAAACAAGCATAACTGACATTATAACAATGACAGCCTTAAACAAGCATAACTGTCATTGTAACAATGACTGCCTTAAACAAGCACAACTGTCATTATAACAATGACTGCCTTAAACAAGCACAACTGTCATTATAACAATGACAGCCTTAAACAAGCATAACTGTCATTATAAAAATGTCTGCCTTAAACAAGCACAACTGTCATTACAACATTGACTGCCTTAAACAAGCACAACTGTCATTATAACAATGCCTGCCTTAAACAAGCATAACTGTCATTATAACAATGACGGCCTTAAACAAGCACAATTGTCATTATAACAATGACAGCCTCAAACAAGCACAACTGTCAATATAACAATGACTACCTTAAATAAGCATAACTGTCATTGAAACAATGATAGCCTTAAACAAGCATAACTGTCATTGTAACAATGACTGCCTTAAACAAGCACAACTGTCATTATAACAATGACTGCCTTAAACAAGCACAACTGTCATTATAACAATGACAGCCTTAAACAAGCACAATTGTCATTATAACAATGACTGCCTTAAACAAGCACAACTGTCATTATAACAATGACAGCCTTAAACAAGTACAACTGTCATTATAACTATGACTGCCTTAAACAAGCATAACTGTCATTTTAACAATGACTGTCTTAAACAAGCATAACTGTCATTTTAACAATGACTGTCTTAAACAAGCATAACTGTCATTTTAACAATCACTGTCTTAGACAAGCATAACTGTCATTATAACAATGACTGCCTTAAACAAGAATAACTGCCATTATAACAATGACTGCCTTAAACAAGCACAACTGTCATTATAACAATGACTGCCTAAACAAGCACAACTGTCATTATAACAATGACAGCCTTAAACAAGCATAACTGTCATTATAACAATGACTGCCTTAAACAAGCACAACTGTCATTATAACAATGACTGCCTTAAACAAGCATAACTGTCATTATAACAATGACTGCCTTAAACAAGCACAACTGTCATTTTAACTATGACTGCCTTAAACAAGCATAACTGTCATTTTAACAATGAATGCCATAAACAAGCAAAACTGTCATTATAACAATGACTGCCTTAAACAAACATAACTGTCAGTATAACAATGACTGCCTTAATCAAGCACAACTGTCATTATAACAATGACTGCCGTAACTAAGCACAACTGTCATTATAACAATGACTACCTTAAACAAGCACGACTGTCATTATAACAATGACTGCATTAAACAAGCATAACTATCATTATAATAATGACTGCCTTAAACAAGCACAACTGTCATTATAACAATGACTGCCTTAAACAAGCACAACTGTCATTATAATAATGACTGCCTTAAACAAGCACAACTGTCAATATAACAATGATGCCTTAAAGAAGCATACCTGTCAATGTCACAATAACTGCCTTAAACAAGCATAACTGTCATTATAACAATGACTGCCTTAAACAAGCATAACTGTCATTATAACAATGACTGCCTTAAACAAGCACAACTGTCATTATAACAATGACTGCCTTAAACAAGCACAACTGTCATTATAACAATGACTGCCTTAAACAAGCACAACTGTCATTATAACAATGACTGCCTTAAACAAGCACAACTGTCATTATAACAATGACTGCCTTAAACAAGCACAACTGTCATTATAACAATGACAGCCTTAAACAAGCATAACTGTCATTTTAACTATGACTGCCTTAAACAAGCATAACTGTCATTTTAACAATGAATGCCATAAACAAGCATAACTGTCATTTTAACAATGACTTCCTTAAACAAACATAACTGTCAGTATAACAATGACAGCCTTAATCAAGCACAACTGTCATTATAACAATGACTGCCGTAACTAAGCACAACTGTCATTATAACAATGACTACCTTAAACAAGCACGACTGTCATTATAACAATGACTGCATTAAACAAGTATAACTATCATTATAATAATGACTGCCTTAAACAAGCACAACTGTCAATATAACAATGATGCCTTAAAGAAGCATACCTGTCATTATAACTATGTCCGCATTAAATAAGCATAACTATCATTATAATAATGACTGCCTTAAACAAGCATAACTGTCATTATAACAATGACTGCCTTAAACAAGCATAACTATCATTATAATAATGACTACCTTAAACAAGTATAACTATCATTATAACAATGACTGCATTAAACAAGTATAACTATCATTATAATAATGACTGCCTTAAACAAGTATAACTATCATTATAATAATGACTGCATTAAACAAGCACAACTGTCATTATAATAATGACTGCCTTAAACAAGCACAACTGTCATTATAATAATGACTGCCTTAAACAAGCACAACTGTCATTATAATAATGACTGCCTTAAACAAGCACAACTGTCATTATAATAATGACTGCCTTAAACAAGCACAACTGTCATTATAATAATGACTGCCTTAAACAAGCACAACTGTCATTATAACAATGATGCCTTAAACAAGCACAACTGTCATTATAATAATGACTGCCTTAAACAAGCACAACTGTCATTATAACAATGATGCCTTAAACAAGCATAACTGTCATTATAACAATGACTGCCTTAAACAAGCATAACTATCATTATAATAATGACTACCTTAAACAAGTATAACTATCATTATAACAATGACTGCCTTAAACAAGCACAACTGTCATTATAACAATGATGCCTTAAACAAGCATAACTGTCATTATAACAATGACTGCCTTAAACAAGCATAACTATCATTATAATAATGACTACCTTAAACAAGTATAACTATCATTATAACAATGACTGCCTTAAACAAGCATAACTGTCATTATAACAATGACTGCCTTAAACAAGCATAACTATCATTATAATAATGACTACCTTAAACAAGTATAACTATCATTATAACAATGACTGCCTTAAACAAGCATAACTGTCATTATAATAATGACTGCCTTAAACAAGCACAACTGTCATTATAACAATGACTGCATTAAACAAGTATAACTATCATTATAATAATGACTGCATTAAACAAGCACAACTGTCATTATAATAATGACTGCCTTAAACAAGCACAACTGTCATTATAATAATGACTGCCTTAAACAAGTATAACTATCATTATAATAATGACTGCATTAAACAAGCACAACTGTCATTATAATAATGACTGCCTTAAACAAGCACAACTGTCATTATAATAATGACTGCCTTAAACAAGCACAAATGTCATTATAATAATGACTGCCTTAAACAAGCACAACTGTCATTATAATAATGACTGCCTTAAACAAGCACAACTGTCATTATAACAATGACTGCATTAAACAAGTATAACTATCATTATAATAATGACTGCATTAAACAAGTATAACTATCATTATAATAATGACTGCCTTAAACAAGCATAACTATCATTATAATAATGACTGCCTTAAACAAGCATAACTATCATTATAATAATGACTGCCTTAAACAAGTATAACTATCATTATAACAATGACTGCATTAAACAAGTATAACTATCATTATAATAATGACTGCCTTAAACAAGCATAACTGTCATTATAATAATGACTGCCTTAAACAAGCACAACTGTCAATATAACAATGATGCCTTAAAGAAGCATACCTGTCAATGTCACAATAACTGCCTTAAACAAGCATAACTGCCATTATAACAATGACTGCCTTAAACAAGCATAACTGCCATTATAACAATGACTGCCTTAAACAAGTATAACTATCATTATAATAATGACTGCCTTAAACAAGCATAACTGTCATTATAACAATGACAGCCTTAAACAAGCACAACTGTCATTATAACTATGTCCGCATTAAATAAGCATAACTATCATTATAATAATGACTGCCTTAAACAAGCATAACTGTCATTATAACAATGACTGCCTTAAACAAGCACAACTGTCATTATAAAAATGACTACCTTAAACAAGTATAACTATCATTATAACAATGACTGCCTTAAACAAGCATAACTGTCATTATAATAATGATGCCTTAAAGAAGCATACCTGTCAATGTCACAATAACTGCCTTAAACAAGCATAACTGCCATTATAACAATGACTGCCTTAAACAAGCATAACTGTCATTATAACAATGACTGCTTTAAACAAGCACAACTGTAATTATAACAATGACTGCCTTAAACAAGCACAACTGTCATTATAACAATGACTGCCTTAAACAAGCATAACTGTCATTATAACAATGACTGCCTTAAATAAGCATAACAGTCATTATAACAATGACTGCCTTAAACAAGCACAACTGTCATTATAACAATGACTGCCTTAAACAAGAATAACTGTCATTATAACAATGACTGCATTAAACAAGCATAACTGTCATGATAAAAATGACTGCCTTAAACAAGCACAACTGTCATTATAACATTGACTGCCTTAAACAAGAACAACTGTCATTATAACAATGACTGCCTTAAACAAGCATAACTGTCATTATAACAATGACTGCCTTAAATAAGCACAACTGTCATTTTAATAATGACTGCCTTAAACAAGCACAACTGTCATTATAACAATGACTGCATTAAACAAGCATAACTGTCATTATAACAATGACAGCCTTAAACAAGAACAACTGTAAATATAACAATGACTGCTTTAAACAAGCATAACTGTCATTGTAACAATGACAGCCTTAAACAAGCATAACTGTCATTGTAACAATGACAGCCTTAAACAAGCACAACTGTCATTATAACAATGATAGCCTTAAACAAGCATTACTGCCATTATAACAATGACAGCCTTAAATAAGCATAACTGTCATTGTAACAATGACTGCCTTGAACAAGCACAACTGTCATTATAACAATGACAGCCTTAAACAAGCACAACTGTCATCATTATATTAATGACTGACTTAAACAAGCACAACTGTCATTATACTAATGACTGACTTAAACAAGCACAACAGTCATTATAATAATAACTGCTTAAACAAGCATAACTGTCATTTTAACAATCACTGTCTAAGACAAGCATAACTGTCATTATAACAATGACTGCCTTAAACAAGAATAACTGCCATTATAACAATGACTGCCTTAAACAAGAATAACTGTCATTATAACAATGACAGCCTTAAACAAGCACATCTGTCATTATAACAATGACTGCCTTAAACAAGCACAACTGTCATTATAACAATGACTGCCTTGAACAAGCATAACTGTCATTGTAACAATGACTGCCTTAAACAAGCACAACTGTCATTGTAACAATGACTGCCTTAAACAAGCACAACTGTCATTATAACAATGACTGCCTTAAACAAGCATAACTGTCATTATAACAATGACAGCCTTAAACAAGTACAACTGTCATTATAACTATGACTGCCTTAAACAAGCATAACTGTCATTTTAACAATGACTGCCTTAAACAAGCATAACTGTCATTTTAGCAATGACTGTCTTAAACAAGCATAACTGTCATTTTAACAATCACTGTATTAGACAAGCATAACTGTCATTATAACAATGACTGCCTTAAACAAGAATAACTGCCATTATAACAATGACTGCCTTAAACAAGCACAACTGTCATTATAACAATGACTGCCTAAACAAGCCCAACTGTCATTATAACAATGACAGCCTTAAACAAGCATAACTGTCATTATAACAATGACTGCATAAAACAAGCATAACTGTCATTATAACAATGACTGCCTTAAACAAGCACAACTGTCATTATAACAATGACTGCCTTAAACAAGCATAACTGTCATTATAACAATGACTGCCTTAAACAAGCACAACTGTCATTTTAACTATGACTGCCTTAAACAAGCATAACTGTCATTTTAACAATGAATGCCTTAAACAAACAAAACTGTCAGTATAACAATGACAGCCTTAATCAAGCACAACTGTCATTATAACAATGACTGCCGTAACTAAGCACAACTGTCATTATAACAATGACTACCTTAAACAAGCATAACTATCATTATAATAATGACTGCCTTAAACAAGCACAACTGTCATTATAACAATGATGTCTTAAAGAAGCATACCTGTTTTTATAACAATAACTGCATTAAACAATCATAACTGTCATTATAACAATGACTGCCTTAAACAAACACAACTGTCATTATAACAATGACTGCCTTAAACAAGCACAACTGTCATTATAACAATCACTGCCCTAAACAAGCACAACTGTCATTAAAACAATGACTACCTTAAACAAGCACATCTGTCATTATAACAATGACTACTTTAAACAAGCATAACTGTCATTTTAACAATGACTGCTTTAAACAAGCATAACTGTCATTATAACAATGACTGCCTTAAACAAGCACAACTGTCATTAAAACAATGACTGCCATAAACAAGCATAACTGTCATTATAACAATGACTGCCTTAAACAAGCACAACTGTCATTATAACAATGACAGCCTTAAACAAGCATAACTGTCATTATAAAAACGTCTGCCTTAAACAAGCACAACTGTCATTATAACAATGACTGCCTTAAACAAGCACAACTGTCATTATAACAATGACTGCCTTAAACAAGCATAACTGTCATTATAACAATGACGGCCTTAAACAAGCACAAATGTCATTATAACAATGACAGCCTTAAACAAGCACAACTGTCAATATAACAATGACTGCCTTAAATAAGCATAACTGTCATTGTAACAATGACAGCCTTAAACAAGCATAACTGTCATTGTAACAATGACTGCCTTAAAAAAGCACAACTGTCATTATAACAATAACAGCCTTAAACAAGTATAACTGACATTATAACAATGACAGCCTTAAACAAGCATAACTGTCATTGTAACAATGACTGCCTTAAACAAGCACAACTGTCATTATAACAATGACTGCCTTAAACAAGCACAACTGTCATTATAACAATGACAGCCTTAAACAAGCATAACTGTCATTATAAAAATGTCTGCCTTAAACAAGCACAACTGTCATTACAACAATGACTGCCTTAAACAAGCACAACTGTCATTATAACAATGCCTGCATTAAACAAGCATAACTGTCATTATAACAATGACGGCCTTAAACAAGCACAACTGTCATTATAACAATGACAGCCTCAAACAAGCACAACTGTCAATATAACAATGACTGCCTTAAATAAGCATAACTGTCATTGAAACAATGATAGCCTTAAACAAGCATAACTGTCATTGTAACAATGACTGCCTTAAACAAGCACAACTGTCATTATAACAATAACAGCCTTAAACAAGCATAACTGACATTATAACAATGACAGCCTTTAACAAGCATAACTGTCATTGTAACAATGACTGCCTTAAACAAGCACAACTGTCATTATAACAATGACAGCCTTAAACAAGCACAATTGTCATTATAACAATGACTGCCTTAAACAAGCACAACTGTCATTATAACAATGACAGCCTTAAACAAGTACAACTGTCATTATAACTATGACTGCCTTAAACAAGCATAACTGTCATTTTAACAATGACTGCCTTAAACAAGCATAACTGTCATTTTAACAATGACTGTCTTAAACAAGCATAACTGTCATTTTAACAATCACTGTCTTAGACAAGCATAACTGTCATTATAACAATGACTGCCTTTAACAAAAATAACTGCCATTATAACAATGACTGCCTTAAACAAGCACAACTGTCATTATAACAATGACTGCCTAAACAAGCACAACTGTCATTATAACAATGACAGCCTTAAACAAGCATAACTGTCATTATAACAATGACTGCATTAAACAAGCATAACTGTCATGATAAAAATGACTGCCTTAAACAAGCACAACTGTCATTATAACATTGACTGCCTTAAACAAGCACAACTGTCATTATAACAATGACTGCCTTAAACAAGCATAACTGTCATTATAACAATGACTGCCTTAAACAAGCACAACTGTCATTTTAATAATGACTGCCTTAAACAAGCACAACTGTCATTATAACAATGACTGCATTAAACAAGCACAACTGTCATTATAACAATGACTGCCTTAAACAAGCACAACTGTCATTATAACAATGACTGCCTTCAACAAGCACAACTGTCATTATAACAATGACTACTTTAAACAAGCACAACTGTCATTCTAACTATGTCCGCATTAAATAAGCATAACTATCATTATAATAATGACTGCCTTAAACAAGCATAACTGTCATTATAATAATGACTGCCTTAAAGAAGCACAACTGTCAATATAACAATGATGCCTTAAAGAAGCATACCTGTCAATGTCACAATAACTGCCTTAAACAAGCATAACTGTCATTATAACAATGACTGCCTTAAACAAGCATAACTGTCATTATAACAATGACTGCTTTAAACAAGCACAACTGTAATTATAACAATGACTGCCTTAAACAAGCACAACTGTCATTATAACAATGACTGCATTAAACAAGCCCAACTGTCATTATAACAATGACTGCCTTAAACAAGCACAACTGTCATTATAACAATGACTGCCTTAAACAAGCACAACTGTCATTATAACAATGACTACTTTAAACAAGCACAACTGTCATTCTAACAATGACTGCCTTAAACAAGCACAACTGTCATTATAACAATGACTGCCTTAAACAAGCATAACTGTCATTATAACAATGACTGCCTTAAATAAGCATAACAGTCATTATAACAATGACTGCCTTAAACAAGCACAACTGTCATTATAACAATGACTGCCTTAAACAAGAATAACTGTCATTATAACAATGACTGCATTAAACAAGCATAACTGTCATGATAAAAATGACTGCCTTAAACAAGCACAACTGTCATTATAACATTGACTGCCTTAAACAAGCACAACTGTCATTATAACAATGACTGCCTTAAACAAGCATAACTGTCATTATAACAATGACTGCCTTAAACAAGCACAACTGTGATTTTAATAATGACTGCCTTAAACAAGCACAACTGTCATTATAACAATGACTGCATTAAACAAGCATAACTGTCATTATAACAATGACAGCCTTAAACAAGAACAACTGTAAATATAACAATGACTGCTTTAAACAAGCATAACTGTCATTGTAACAATGACAGCCTTAAACAAGCATAACTGTCATTGTAACAATGACAGCCTTAAACAAGTACAACTGTCATTATAACAATGACAGCCTTAAACAAGCATTACTGCCATTATAACAATGACAGCCTTAAATAAGCATAACTGTCATTGTAACAATGACAGCCTTAAACAAGCATAACTGTCATTATAACAATGACTGCATTAAACAAGCATAACTGTCATGATAAAAATGACTGCCTTAAACAAGCACAACTGTCGTTATAACATTGACTGCCTTAAACAAGCACAACTGTCATTATAACAATGACTGCCTTAAACAAGCATAACTGTCATTATAACAATGACTGCCTTAAACAAGCACAACTGTCATTTTAATAATGACTGCCTTAAACAAGCACAACTGTCATTATAAAAATGACTGCATTAAACAAGCACAACTGTCATTATAACAATGACTGCCTTAAACAAGCACAACTGTCATTATAACAATGACTGCCTTAAACAAGCACAACTGTCATTATAACAATGACCACTTTAAACAAGCACAACTGTCATTCTAACTATGTCCGCATTAAATAAGCATAACTATCATTATAATAATGACTGCCTTAAACAAGCATAACTGTCATTATAATAATGACTGCCTTAAACAAGCACAACTGTCAATATAACAATGATGCCTTAAAGAAGCATACCTGTCAATGTCACAATAACTGCCTTAAACAAGCATAACTGTCATTATAACAATGACTGCCTTAAACAAGCATAACTGTCATTATAACAATGACTGCTTTAAACAAGCACAACTGTAATTATAACAATGACTGCCTTAAACAAGCACAACTGTCATTATAACAATGACTGCATTAAACAAGCACAACTGTCATTATAACAATGACTGCCTTAAACAAGCACAACTGTCATTATAACAATGACTGCCTTAAACAAGCACAACTGTCATTATAACAATGACTACTTTAAACAAGCACAACTGTCATTCTAACAATGACTGCCTTAAACAAGCACAACTGTCATTATAACAATGACTGCCTTAAACAAGCATAACTGTCATTATAACAATGACTGCCTTAAACAAGCACAACTGTCATTATAACAATGACTACTTTAAACAAGCACAACTGTCATTCTAACAATGACTGCCTTAAACAAGCACAACTGTCATTATAACAATGACTGCCTTAAACAAGCATAACTGTCATTATAACAATGACTGCCTTAAATAAGCATAACAGTCATTATAACAATGACTGCCTTAAACAAGCACAACTGTCATTATAACAATGACTGCCTTAAACAAGAATAACTGTCATTATAACAGTGACTGCATTAAACAAGCATAACTGTCATGATAAAAATGACTGCCTTAAACAAGCACAACTGTCATTATAACATTGACTGCCTTAAACAAGCACAACTGTCATTATAACAATGACTGCCTTAAACAAGCATAACTGTCATTATAACAATGACTGCCTTAAACAAGCACAACTGTCATTATAACAATGACTACTTTAAACAAGCACAACTGTCATTCTAACAATGACTGCCTTAAACAAGCACAACTGTCATTATAACAATGACTGCCTTAAACAAGCATAACTGTCATTATAACAATGACTGCCTTAAATAAGCATAACAGTCATTATAACAATGACTGCCTTAAACAAGCACAACTGTCATTATAACAATGACTGCCTTAAACAAGAATAACTGTCATTATAACAATGACTGCATTAAACAAGCATAACTGTCATGATAAAAATGACTGCCTTAAACAAGCACAACTGTCATTATAACATTGACTGCCTTAAACAAGCACAACTGTCATTATAACAATGACTGCCTTAAACAAGCATAACTGTCATTATAACAATGACTGCCTTAAACAAGCACAACTGTCATTTTAATAATGACTGCCTTAAACAAGCACAACTGTCATTATATCAATGACTGCATTAAACAAGCATAACTGTCATTATAACAATGACAGCCTTAAACAAGAACAACTGTAAATATAACAATGACTGCTTTAAACAAGCATAACTGTCATTGTAACAATGACAGCCTTAAACAAGCATAACTGTCATTGTAACAATGACAGCCTTAAACAGGCACAACTGTCATTATAACAATGACAGCCTTAAACAAGCATTACTGCCATTATAACAATGACAGCCTTAAATAAGCATAACTGTCATTGTAACAATGACAGCCTTAAACAAGCATAACTGTCATTATAACAATGACTGCATTAAACAAGCATAACTGTCATGATAAAAATGACTGCCTTAAAACAAGCACAACTGTCATTATAACATTGACTGCCTTAAACAAGCACAACTGTCATTATAACAAATGACTGCCTTTAAACAAGCATAACTGTCATTATAACAATGACTGCCTTAAACAAGCACAACTGTCATTTTAATAATGACTGCCTTAAACAAGCACAACTGTCATTATAACAATGACTGCATTAAACAAGCACAACTGTCATTATAACAATGACTGCCTTAAACAAGCACAACTGTCATTATAACAATGACTGCCCTTAAAACAAGCACAACTGTCCATTATAACAATGAATACTTTAAACAAGCACAACTGTCATTCTAACTATGTCCGCATTAAATAAGCATAACTATCATTATAATAATGACTGCCTTAAACAAGCATAACTGTCATTATAATACTGACTGCCTTAAAGAAGCACAACTGTCAATATAACAATGATGCCTTAAAGAAGCATAACAGTCATTATAACAATGACTGCCTTAAACAAGCACAACTGTCATTATAACAATGACTGCCTTAAACAAGAATAACTGTCATTATAACAATGACTGCATTAAACAAGCATAACTGTCATGATAAAAAATGACTGCCTTAAACAAGCACAACTGTCATTATAACATTGACTGCCTTAAACAAGCACAACTGTCATTATAACAATGACTGCCTTAAACAAGCATAACTGTCATTATAACAATGACTGCCTTAAACAAGCACAACTGTCATTTTAATAATGACTGCCTTAAACAAGCACAACTGTCATTATATCAATGACTGCATTAAACAAGCATAACTGTCATTATAACTATGACAGCCTTAAACAAGAACAACTGTAAATATAACAATGACTGCTTTAAACAAGCATAACTGTCATTGTAACACTTGACAGCCTTAAACAAGCATAACTGTCATTGTAACAATGATAGCCTTAAACAGGCACAACTGTCATTATAACAATGACAGCCTTAAACAAGCATTACTGCCATTATAACAATGACAGCCTTAAATAAGCATAACTGTCATTGTAACAATGACAGCCTTAAACAGCATAACTGTCATTATAACAATGACTGCATTAAACAAGCATAACTGTCATGATAAAAATGACTGCCTTAAACAAGCACAACTGTCATTATAACATTGACTGCCTTAAACCAGCACAACTGTCATTATATACAATGACTGCCTTAAACAAGCATAACTGTCATTATAACAATGACTGCCTTAAACAAGCACAACTGTCATTTTAATAATGACTCTGCCTTAAACAAGCACAACTGTCATTATACAATGACTGCATTAAACAAGCACAACTGTCATTATAACAATGACTGCCTTAAACAAGCACAACTGTCATTATAACATGACTGCCTTAAACAAGCACAACTGTTATTATAACAATGACTACTTTAAACAAGCACAACTGTCATTCTAACTATGTCCGCATTAAATAAGCATAACTATCATTATAATAACTGACTGCCTTAAACAAGCATAACTGTCATTATAATAATGACTGCCTTAAAGAAGCACAACTGTCAATATAACAATGATGCCTTAAAGAAGCATACCTGTCAATATAACAATAACTGCCTTAAACAAGCATAACTGTCAGTATAACAATGACTGCCTTAAACAAGCACAACTGTCAATATAACAATGATGCCTTAAAGAAGCATACCTGTCAATGTCACAATAACTGCCTTAAACAAGCATAACTGTCATTATAACAATGACTGCCTTAAACAAGCATAACTGTCATTATAACAATGACTGCTTTAAACAAGCACAACTGTAATTATAACAATGACTGGCAATAAACAAGCACAACTGTCATTATAACAATGACTGCATTAAAACAAGCACAACTGTCATTATAACAATGACTGCCTTAACAAGCACAACTGTCATTATAACAATGAATGCCTTAAACAAGCACAACTGTCATTATAACAATGACTACTTAAACAAGCACAACTGTCATTCTAACAATGACTGCCTTAAACAAGCACAACTGTCATTATAACATGGACTAGCCTTAAACAAGCATAACTGTCATTATAACAATGACAGCCTTAAACAAGCACAACTGTTATTATAACAATGACTACTTTAAACAAGCACAACTGTCATTCTAACAATGACTGCCTTAAACAAGCACAACTGTCATTATAACAATGACTGCCTTAAACAAGCATAACTGTCATTATAACAATGACTGCCTTAAATAAGCATAACAGTCATTATAACAATGACTGCCTTAAACAAGCACAACTGTCATTATAACAATGACTGCCTTAAACAAGCATAACTGTCAATTTAATAATGACTACCTTAAACAAGCACAACTGTCAATATAACAATGATGCCTTAAAGAAGCATACCTGTCAATGTCACAATAACTGCCTTAAACAAGCATAACTGTCATTATAACAATGACTGCCTTAAACAAGCATAACTGTCATTATAACAATGACTGCTTTAAACAAGCACAACTGTAATTATAACAATGACTGCAATAAACAAGCACAACTGTCATTATAACAATGACTGCATTAAACAAGCACAACTGTCATTATAACAATGACTGCCTTAAACAAGCACAACTGTCATTATAACAATGACTGCCTTAACAAGCACAACTGTCATTATAACAATGACTACTTTAAACAAGCACAACTGTCATTCTAACAATGACCTGCCTTAAACAAGCACAACTGTCATTATAACAATGACTGCCTTAAACAAGCATAACTGTCATTATAACAATGACAGCCTTAAACAAGCACAACTGTTATTATAACAATGACTACTTTAAACAAGCACAACTGTCATTCTAACAATGACTGCCTTAAACAAGCACAACTGTCATTATAACAATGACTGCTTTAAACAAGCATAACTGTCATTATAACAATGACTGCCTTAAATAGGCATAACAGTCATTATAACAATGACTGCCTTAAACAAGCACAACTGTCATTATAACAATGACTGCCTTAAACAAGAATAACTGTCATTATAACAATGACTGCATTAAACAAGCATAACTGTCATGATAAAAAAATGACTGCTTTAAACAAGCACAACTGTCATTATAACATTGACTGCCTTAAACAAGCACAACTGTCATTATAACAATGACTGCCTTAAACAAGCATAACTGTCATTATAACAATGACTGCCTTAAACAAGCACAACTGTCATTTTAATAATGACTGCCTTAAACAAGCACAACTGTCATTATAACAATGACTGCATTAACAAGCATAACTGTCATTATAACAATGACAGCCTTTAACAAGAACAACTGTAAATATAACAATGACTGCTTTAAACAAGCATAACTGTCATTGTAACAATGACAGCCTTAACAAGCATAACTGTCATTGTAACAATGACAGCCTTAAACAAGCACAACTGTCATTATAACAATGACAGCCTTAAACAAGCATTACTGCCATTATAACAATGACAGCCTTAAAATAGCATAACTGTCATTGTAACAATGACTGCCTTAAACAAGCACAACTGTCATTATATACAATGACAGCCTTAAACAAGCACAACTGTCATCATTATATTAATGACTGACTTAAACAAGCACAACTGTCATTTACTAATGACTGACTTAAACAAGCACAACTTGTCTTTATAATAATAACTGCTTAAACAAGCATAACTGTCATTATAATAATGACTGCTCTTAAAGAAGCACAACTGTCAATATAACAATGATGCCTTAAAGAAGCATACCTGTCAATGTCACAATAACTGCCTTAAACAAGCATAACTGTCATTATAACAATGACTGCCTTAAACAAGCATAACTGTCATTATAACAATGACTGCTTTAAACAAGCACAACTGTAATTATAACAATGACTGCAATAAACAAGCACAACTGTCATTATAACAATGACTGCATTAAACAAGCACAACTGTCATTATAACAATGACTGCCTTAAACAAGCACAACTGTCATTATAACAATGACTGCCTTAAACAAGCACAACTGTCATTATAACAATGACTACTTTAAACAAGCACAACTGTCATTCTAACAATGACTGCCTTAAACAAGCACAACCTGTCATTATAACAATGACTGCCTTAAACAAGCATAACCTGTCATTATAACAATGACAGCCTTAAACAAGACAACTGTTATTATAACAAGACTCTTAAACAAGCACAACTGTCATTCTAACAATGACTGCCTTAAACAAGCACAACTGTCATTATAACAATGACTGCCTTAAACAAGCATAACTGTCATTATACAATGACTGCCTTAAATAAGCATAACAGTCATTATAAAAATGACTGCCTTAAACAAGCACAACTGTCATTATAACAATGACTGCCTTAAACAAGAATAAACTGTCATTATACCAATGACTGCATTAAACAAGCATAACTGTCATGATAAAAATGACTGCTTTAAACAAGCACAACTGTCATTATAACATTGACTGCCTTAAACAAGCACAACTGTCATTATAACAATGACTGCCTTAAACAAGCATAACTGTCATTATAACAATGACTGCCTTAAACAAGCACAACTGTCATTTTAATAATGACTGCCTTAAACAAGCACAACTGTCATTATAACAATGACTGCATTAAACAAGCATAACTGTCATTATAACAATGACAGCCTTAAACAAGAACAACTGTAAATATAACAATGACTGCTTTAAACAAGCATAACTGTCATTGTAACAATGACAGCCTTAAACAAGCATAACTGTCATTGTAACAATGACAGCCTTAAACAAGCACAACTGTCATTATAACAATGACAGCCTTAAACAAGCATTACTGCCATTATAACAATGACAGCCTTAAATAAGCATAACTGTCATTGTAACAATGACTGCCTTAAACAAGCACAACTGTCATTATAACAATGACAGCCTTAAACAAGCACAACTGTCATCATTATATTAATGACTGACTTAAACAAGCACAACTGTCATTATACTAATGACTGACTTAAACAAGCACAACTGTCATTATAATAATAACTGCTTAAACAAGCATAACTGTCATTTTAACAATCACTGTCTAAGACAAGCATAACTGTCATTATAACAATGACTGCCTTAAACAAGAATAACTGCCATTATAACAATGACTGCCTTAAACAAGAATAACTGTCATTATAACAATGACAGCCTTAAACAAGCACATCTGTCATTAAAACAATGACTGCCTTAAACAAGCACAACTGTCATTATAACAATGACTGCCTTGAACAAGCATAACTGTCATTATAACAATGAGAGCCTTAAACAAGCATAACTGTCATTGTAACAATGACTGCCTTAAACAAGCACAACTGTCATTATAACAATGACTGCCTTAAACAAGCATAACTGTCATTATAACAATGACAGCCTTAAACAAGTACAACTGTCATTATAACTATGACTGCCTTAAACAAGCATAACTGTCATTTTAACAATGACTGCCTTAAACAAGCATAACTGTCATTTTAACAATGACTGTCTTAAACAAGCATAACTGTCATTTTAACAATCACTGTCTTAGACAAGCATAACTGTCATTATAACAATGACTGCCTTAAACAAGAATAACTGCCATTATAACAATGACTGCCTTTAACAAGCACAACTGTCATTATAACAATGACTGCCTAAACAAGCACAACTGTCATTATAACAATGACAGCCTTAAACAAGCATAACTGTCATTATAACAATGACTGCATTAAACAAGCATAACTGTCATTATAACAATGACTGCCTTAAACAAGCATAACTGTCATTATAACAATGACTGCCTTAAACAAGCACAACTGTCATTTTAACTATGACTGCCTTAAACAAGCATAACTGTCATTTTAACAATGAATGCCATAAACAAGCAAAACTGTCATTACAACAATGACTGCCTTAAACAAACATAACTGTCAGTATAACAATGACAGCCTTAATCAAGCACAACTGTCATTATAACAATGACTGCCGTAACTAAGCACAACTGTCATTATAACAATGACAACCTTAAACAAGCACAACTGTCATTATAACAATGACTGCATTAAACAAGCATAACTATCATTATAATAATGACTGCCTTAAACAAGCACAACTGTCATTATAACAATGATGTCTTAAAGAAGCATACCTGTTTTTATAACAATAACTGCCTTAAACAATCATAACTGTCATTATAACAATGACTGCCTTAAACAAACACAACTGTCATTATAACAAGGACTGCCTTAAACAAGCACAACTGTCATTATAACAATCACTGCCCTAAACAAGCACAACTGTCATTAAAACAATGACTGCCTTAAACAAGCACATCTGTCATTATAACAATGACTACTTTAAACAAGCACAACTGTCATTTTAACAATGACTGCCTTAAACAAGCATAACTGTCATTATAACAATGACTGCCTTAAACAAGCACAACTGTCATTAAAATAATGACTGCCTTAAACAAGCATAACTGTCATTATAACAATGACTGCCTTAAACAAGCACAACTGTCATTATAACAATGACAGCCTTAAACAAGCATAACTGTCATTATAAAAATGTCTGCCTTAAACAAGCACAACTGTCATTATAACAATGACTGCCTTAAACAAGCACAACTGTCATTATAACAATGACTGCCTTAAACAAGCATAACTGTCATTATAACAATGACGGCCTTAAACAAGCACAACTGTCATTATAACAATGACAGCCTTAAGCAAGCACAACTGTCAATATAACAATGACTGCCTTAAACAAGCATAACTGTCATTGTAACAATGACAGCCTTAAACAAGCATAACTGTCATTGTAACAATGACTGCCTTAAAAAAGCACAACTGTCATTATAACAATAACAGCCTTAAACAAGTATAACTGACATTATAACAATGACAGCCTTAAACAAGCATAACTGTCATTGTAACAATGACTGCCTTAAACAAGCACAACTGTCATTATAAAAATGTCTGCCTTAAACAAGCACAACTGTCATTACAACAATGACTGCCTTAAACAAGCACAACTGTCATTATAACAATGACAGCCTTAAACAAGCATAACTGTCAGTATAACAATGACAGCCTTAATCAAGCACAACTGTCATTATAACAATGACTGCCGTAACTAAGCACAACTGTCATTATAACAATGACTACCTTAACCAAGCACAACTGTCATTATAACAATGACTGCATTAAACAAGCATAACTATCATTATAACAATGACTGCCTTAAACAAGCACAACTGTCATTATAACAATGACTACTTTAAACAATCACAACTGTCATTCTAACAATGACTGCCTTAAACAAGCACAACTGTCATTATAACAATGACTGCCTTAAACAAGCATAACTGTCATTATAACAATGACTGCCTTAAATAAGCATAACAGTCATTATAACAATGACTGACTTAAACAAGCACAACTGTCATTATAACAATGACTGCCTTAAACAAGCATAACTGTCATTATAACAATGACTGCATTAAACAAGCATAACTGTCATGATAAAAATGACTGCCTTAAACAAGCACAACTGTCATTATAACATTGACTGCCTTAAACAAGCACAACTGTCATTATAACAATGACTGCCTTAAACAAGCATAACTGTCATTATAACAATGACTGCCTTAAACAAGCACAACTGTCATTTTAATAATGACTGCCTTAAACAAGCACAACTGTCATTATAACAATGACTGCATTAAACAAGCATAACTGTCATTATAACAATGACAGCCTTAAACAAGAACAACTGTAAATATAACAATGACTGCTTTAAACAAGCATAACTGTCATTGTAACAATGACAGCCTTAAACAAGCATAACTGTCATTGTAACAATGACTGCCTTAAACAAGCACAACTGTCATTATAACAATGACAGCCTTAAACAAGCATTACTGCCATTATAACAATGACAGCCTTAAATAAGCATAACTGTCATTGTAACAATGACTGCCTTAAACAAGCACAACAGTCATTATAACAATGACAGCTTTAAACAAGCACAACTGTCATCATTATATTAATGACTGACTTAAACAAGCACAACTGTCATTATACTAATGACTGACTTAAACAAGCACAACTGTCATTATAATAATAACTGCTTAAACAAGCATAACTGTCATTTTAACAATCACTGTCTAAGACAAGCATAACTGTCATTATAACAATGACTGCCTTAAACAAGAATAACTGCCATTATAACAATGACTGCCTTAAACAAGAATAACTGTCATTATAACAATGACAGCCTTAAACAAGCACATCTGTCATTATAACAATGACTGCCTTAAACAAGCACAACTGTCATTATAACAATGACTGCCTTGAACAAGCATAACTGTCATTATAACAATGACAGCCTTAAACAAGCATAACTGTCATTGTAACAATGACTGCCTTAAACAAGCACAACTGTCATTATAACAATGACTGCCTTAAACAAGCATAACTGTCATTATAACAATGACAGCCTTAAACAAGTACAACTGTCATTATAACTATGACTGCCTTAAACAAGCATAACTGTCATTTTAACAATGACTGCCTTAAACAAGCATAACTGTCATTTTAACAATGACTGCCTTAAACAAGCACATCTGTCATTATAACAATGACTACTTTAAACAAGCACAACTGTCATTTTAACAATGACTGCCTTAAACAAGCATAACTGTCATTATAACAATGACTGCCTTAAACAAGCACAACTGTCATTATAACAATGACTGCCTTAAACAAGCACAACTGTCATTATAACAATGACTGCCTTAAACAAGCATAACTGTCATTATAACAATGATGGCCTTAAACAAGCACAACTCTCATTATAACAATGACAGCCTTAAACAAGCACAACTGTCAATATAACAATGACTGCCTTAAATAAGCATAACTGTCATTGTAACAATGACAGCCTTAAACAAGCATAACTGTCATTGTAACAATGACTGCCTTAAAAAAGCACAACTGTCATTATAACAATAACAGCCTTAAACAAGCATAACTGACATTATAACAATGACAGCCTTAAACAAGCATAACTGTCATTGTAACAATGACTGCCTTAAACAAGCACAACTGTCATTAAAACAATGACTGCCTTAAACAAGCACATCTGTCATTATAACAATGACTACTTTAAACAAGCACAACTGTCATTTTAACAATGACTGCCTTAAACAAGCATAACTGTCATTATAACAATGACTGCCTTAAACAAGCACAACTGTCATTATAACAATGACTGCCTTAAACAAGCATAACTGTCATTATAACAATGACGGCCTTAAACAAGCACAACTGTCATTATAACAATGACAGCCTTAAACAAGCACAACTGTCAATATAACAATGACTGCCTTAAATAAGCATAGCTGTCATTGTAACAATGACAGCCTTAAACAAGCATAACTGTCATTGTAACAATGACTGCCTTAAAAAAGCATAACTGTCATTATAACAATAACAGCCTTAAACAAGCATAACTGACATTATAACAATGACAGCCTTAAACAAGCATAACTGTCATTGTAACAATGACTGCCTTAAACAAGCACAACTGTCATTATAACAATGACTGCCTTAAACAAGCACAACTGTCATTATAACAATGACAGCCTTAAACAAGCATAACTGTCATTATAAAAATGTCTGCCTTAAACAAGCACAACTGTCATTACAACAATGACTGCCTTAAACAAGCACAACTGTCATTATAACAATGCCTGCCTTAAACAAGCATAACTGTCATTATAACAATGACGGCCTTAAACAAGCACAACTGTCATTATAACAATGACAGCCTCAAACAAGCACAACTGTCAATATAACAATGACTGCCTTAAATAAGCATAACTGTCATTAAAACAATGATAGCCTTAAACAAGCATAACTGTCATTGTAACAATGACTGCCTTAAACAAGCACAACTGTCATTATAACAATAACAGCCTTAAACAAGCATAACTGACATTATAACAATGACAGCCTTTAACAAGCATAACTGTCATTGTAACAATGACTGCCTTAAACAAGCACAACTGTCATTATAACAATGACTGCCTTAAACAAGCACAACTGTCATTATAACAATGACAGCCTTAAACAAGCACAATTGTCATTATAACAATGACTGCCTTAAACAAGCACAACTGTCATTATAACAATGACAGCCTTAAACAAGTACAACTGTCATTATAACTATGACTGCCTTAAACAAGCATATCTGTCATTTTAACAATGACTGCCTTAAACAAGCATAACTGTCATTTTAACAATGACTGTCTTAAACAAGCATAACTGTCATTTTAACAATCACTGTCTTAGACAAGCATAACTGTCATTATAACAATGACTGCCTTAAACAAGAATAACTGCCATTATAACAATGACTGCCTTAAACAAGCACAACTGTCATTATAACAATGACTGCCTAAACAAGCACAACTGTCATTATAACAATGACAGCCTTAAACAAGCATAACTGTCATTATAACAATGACTGCATTAAACAAGCATAGCTGTCATTATAACAATGACTGCCTTAAACAAGCACAACTGTCATTATAACATTGACTGCCTTAAACAAGCATAACTGTCATTATAACAATGACTGCCTTAAACAAGCACAACTGTCATTTTAACTATGACTGCCTTAAACAAGCATAACTGTCATTTTAACAATGAATGCCATAAACAAGCAAAACTGTCATTATAACAATGACTGCCTTAAACAAACATAACTGTCAGTATAACAATGACAGCCTAAATCAAGCACAACTGTCATTATAACAATGACTGCCGTAACTAAGCACAACTGTCATTATAACAATGACTACCTTAAACAAGCACAACTGTCATTATAACAATGACTGCATTAAACAAGCATAACTATCATTATAATAATGACTGCCTTAAACAAGCATAACTGTCATTATAATAATGACTGCCTTAAACAAGCACAACTCTCAATATAACAATGATGCCTTAAAGAAGCATACCTGTCAATGTCACAATAACTGCCTTAAACAAGCATAACTGTCATTATAACAATGACTGCCTTAAACAAGCATAACTGTAATTATAACAATGACTGCCTTAAACAAGCACAACTGTCATTATAACAATGACTGCCTTAAACAAGCACAACTGTCATTATAACAATGACTGCCTAAAACAAGCACAACTGTCATTATAACAATGACTGCCTTAAACAAGCACAACTGTCATTATAACAATGACTTCTTTAAACAAGCACAACTGTCATTCTAACAATGACTGCCTTAAACAAGCACAACTGCCATTATAACAATGACTGCCTTAAACAAGCATAACTGTCATTATAACAATGACTGCCTTAAATAAGCATAACTGTCATTATAACAATGACTGCCTTAAACAAGCACAACTGTCATTATAACAATGACTGCCTTAAACAAGCATAACTGTCATTATAACAATGACTGCATTAAACAAGCATAACTGTCATGATAAAAATGACTGCCTTAAACAAGCACAACTGTCATTATAACATTGACTGCCTTAAACAAGCACAACTGTCATTATAACAATGACTGCCTTAAACAAGCATAACTGTCATTATAACAATGACTGCCTTAAACAAGCACAACTGTCATTTTAATAATGACTGCCTTAAACAAGCACAACTGTCATTATAACAATGACTGCATTAAACAAGCATAACTGTCATTATAACAATGACAGCCTTAAACAAGAACAACTGTAAATATAACAATGACTGCTTTAAACAAGCATAACTGTCATTGTAACAATGACAGCCTTAAACAAGCATAACTGTCATTGTAACAATGACTGCCTTAAACAAGCACAACTGTCATTATAACAATGACAGCCTTAAACAAGCATTACTGCCATTATAACAATGACAGCCTTAAATAAGCATAACTTTCATTGTAACAATGACTGCCTTAAACAAGCACAACTGTCATTATAACAATGACAGCCTTAAACAAGCACAACTGTCATCATTATATTAATGACTGACTTAAACAAGCACAACTGTCATTATACTAATGACTGACTTAAACAAGCACAACTGTCATTATAATAATAACTGCTTAAACAAGCATAACTGTCATTTTAACAATCACTGTCTAAGACAAGCATAACTGTCATTATAACAATGACAGCCTTAAACAAGCACATCTGTCATTATAACAATGACTGCCTTAAACAAGCACAACTGTCATTATAACAATGACTGCCTTGAACAAGCATAACTGTCATTATAACAATAACAGCCTTAAACAAGCATAACTGACATTATAACAATGACAGCCTTAAACAAGCACAACTGTCATTATAACAATGACAGCCTTAAACAAGCATAGTTGTCATTGTAAATATGACTGCCTTAAACAAGCACAACTGTCATTATAACAATGACTGCCTTAAACAAGCATAACTGTCATTATAACAATGACAGCCTTAAACAAGCACAACTGTCATTATAACTATGACAGCCTTAAACAAGCATAACTGTCATTATAACAATGACTGCCTTAAACAAGCACAACTGTCATTATAACAATGACAGCCTTAAACAAGCATAACTGTCATTATAAAAATGTCTGCCTTAAACAAGCACAATGTCATTATAACAATGACTACCTTAAACAAGCACAACTGTCATGATAACAATGACTGTCTTAAACAAGCATAACTGTCATTATAAAAATGACGGCCTTAAACAAGCACAACTGTCATTATAAAAATGACAGCCTTAAACAAGCACAACTGTCAATATAACAATGACTGCCTTAAACAAGCATAACTGTCATTATAACAATGACTGCCTTAAACAAGTACAACTGCCATTATAACAATAACTGCCTTAAACAAGCATAACTGTCATTATAACAATGACTGTCTTAAACAAGCACAACTGTCATCATTATATTAATGACTGACTTAAACAAGCACAACTGTCATTATAATAATGACTGATTTAAACAAGCACAACTGTCATCATTATATTAATGACTGACTTAAACAAGCACAACTGCCATTATAACAATAACTGCCTTAAACAAGCATAACTGTCATTATAACAATGACTGTCTTAAACAAGCACAACTGTCATCATTATATTAATGACTGACTTAAACAAGCACAACTGTCATTATAATAATGACTGATTTAAACAAGCACAACTGTCATCATTATATTAATGACTGACTTAAACAAGCACAACTGTCATTATAATAATGACTGATTTAAAAAAGCACAACTGTCATCATTATATTAATGACTGACTTAAACAAGCACAACTGTCATTATAATAATAACTGCTTAAACAAGCATAACTGTCATTATAACAATGAATGTTTTAAACAAGCACAACTGTCATCATTATATTAATGACTGACTTAAACAAGCACAACTGTCATTATAACAATGAGTGTCTTAAACAATCACAACTGTCATTATAATAATGACTGACTTAAACAAGCATAACTGTCATTATAATAATGACTGACTGAAACAAGCATAACTGTCATTATAATAATGACTACCTTAAACAAGCATAACTGTAAATATAACAATGACTGCTTTAAACAAGCATACCTGTCATTGTAACAATGGCAGCCTTAAACAAGCATAACTGTCATTGTAACAATGACTGAATTAAACAAGCACAACTGTCATTATAACAATGACTGCCTTAAACAAGCATAACTGTCATTATAACAATGACGGCCTTAAACAAGCACAACTGTCATTATAACAATGACAGCCTTAAGCAAGCACAACTGTCAATATAACAATGACTGCCTTAAACAAGCATAACTGTCATTGTAACAATGACAGCCTTAAACAAGCATAACTGTCATTGTAACAATGACTGCCTTAAAAAAGCACAACTGTCATTATAACAATAACAGCCTTAAACAAGTATAACTGACATTATAACAATGACAGCCTTAAACAAGCATAACTGTCATTGTAACAATGACTGCCTTAAACAAGCACAACTGTCATTATAACAATGACTGCCTTAAACAAGCACAACTGTCATTATAACAATGATAGCCTTAAACAAGCATAACTGTCATTATAAAAATGTCTGCCTTAAACAAGCACAACTGTCATTACAACAATGACTGCCTTAAACAAGCACAACTGTCATTATAACAATGACAGCCTTAAACAAGCATAACTGTCAGTATAACAATGACAGCCTTAATCAAGCACAACTGTCATTATAACAATGACTGCCGTAACTAAGCACAACTGTCATTATAACAATGACTACCTTAACCAAGCACAACTGTCATTATAACAATGACTGCATTAAACAAGCATAACTATCATTATAACAATGACTGCCTTAAACAAGCACAACTGTCATTATAACAATGACTACTTTAAACAATCACAACTGTCATTCTAACAATGACTGCCTTAAACAAGCACAACTGTCATTATAACAATGACTGCCTTAAACAAGCATAACTGTCATTATAACAATGACTGCCTTAAATAAGCATAACAGTCATTATAACAATGACTGACTTAAACAAGCACAACTGTCATTATAACAATGACTGCCTTAAACAAGCATAACTGTCATTATAACAATGACTGCATTAAACAAGCATAACTGTCATGATAAAAATGACTGCCTTAAACAAGCACAACTGTCATTATAACATTGACTGCCTTAAACAAGCACAACTGTCATTATAATAATGACTGATTTAAACAAGCACAACTGTCATTATAATAATAACAGCTTAAACAAGCATAACTGTCATATTAACAATCACTGCCTTAGACAAGCATAACTGTCATTATAACAATGACTGCCTTAAACAAGAATAACTGCCATTATAACAATGACTGCCTTAAACAAGCATAACTGTCATTATAACAATGACAGCCTTAAACAAGCACAACTGTCATTATAACAATGACTGCCTTAAACAAGCACAACTGTCATTATAACAAAGACTGCCTTGAACAAGCATAACTGTCATTATAACAATGACAGCCTTAAGCAAGCATAACTGTCATTGTAACAATGACTGACTTAAACAAGCACAACTGTCATTATAACAATGACAGCCTTAAACAAGCATAGCTGTCATTGTAAATATGACTTCCTTAAACAAGCACAACTGTCATTATAACAATGACTGCCTTAAACAAGCATAACTGTCATTATAACAATGACAGCCTTAAACAAGCACAACTGTCATTATAACTATGACAGCCTTAAACAATCATAACTGTCATTATAACAATGACTGCCTTAAACAAGCACAACTATCATTATAACAATGACAGCCTTAAACAAGCATAACTGTCATTATAAAAATGTCTGCCTTAAACAAGCACAACTGTCATTATAACAATGACTGCCTTAAACAAGCACAACTGTCATTATAACAATGACTGCCTTAAACAAGCATAACTGTCATTATAACAATGACAGCCTTAAAAAAGCACAACTGTCAATATAACAATGACTGCCTTAAACAAGCATAACTGTCATTATAACAATGACTGCCTTAAACAAGCATAACTGTCATTATAACAATGACTGCCTTAAACAAGCACAACTGTCATTATAACAATGACAGCCTTAAACAAGCATAACTGTCATTATAAAAATGTCTGCCTTAAACAAGCACAACTGTCATTATAACAATGACTGCCTTAAACAAGCACAACTGTCATTATAACAATGACTGCCTTAAACAAGCATAACTGTCATTATAACAATGACGGCCTTAAACAAGCAAAACTGTCATTATAACAATGACAGCCTGAAACAAGCACAACTGTCAATATAACAATGACTGCCTTAAATAAGCATAACTGTCATTGTAACAATGACAGCCTTAAACAAGCATAACTGTCATTGTAACAATGACTGCCTTAAACAAGCACAACTGTCATTATAACAATAACAGCCTTAAACAAGCATAACTGACATTATAACAATGACAGCCTTAAACAAGCACAACTGCCATTATAACAATGACTGCCTTAAACAAGCACAACTGTCATTATAACAATGACAGCCTTAAACAAGCATAACTGACATTATAACAATGACAGCCTTAAACAAGCACAACTGTCATTATAACAATGACTGCCTTAAACAAGCACAACTGTCATTATAACTATGACTGCCTTAAACAAGCATAACTGTCATTTTAACAATGACTGCCATAAACAAGCATAACTGTCATTTTAACAATGACTGTCTTAAACAAGCATAACTGTCATTTTAACAATCACTGTCTTAGATAAGCATAACTGTCATTATAACAATTACTGCCTTAAACAAGAATAACTGCCATTATAACAATGACTGCCTTAAACAAGCATAACTGTCATTATAACAATGACAGCCTTAAACAAGCACAACTGTCATTATAACAATGACTGCCTTAAACAAGCACAACTGTCATTATAACAATGACTGCCTTAAACAAGCATAACTGTCATTATAACAATGACAGCCTTAAACAAGCATAGCTGTCATTGTAATTATGACTGCCTTAAACAAGCACAACTGTCATTATAACAATGACTGCCTTAAACAAGCATAACTGTCATTATAACAATGACAGCCTTAAACAAGTACAACTGTCATTATAACTATGACAGCCTTAAACAAGAACAACTGTCATTATAACAATGACAGCCTTAAACAAGCACAACTGTCATTATAACAATGACTGCATTAAACAAGCACAACTGTCATTATAATAATGACTGCATTAAACAAGCATACCTGTCATTATAACGATGACTACCTTAAAAAAGCATAACTGTCATTATAACAATGACTGTCTTAAACAAGCACAACTGTCATTATAACAATGACTGCATTAAACAAGCACAACAGTCATTATAACAATGACTGCCTTAAACAAACATAACTGTCATTATAACTATGACTACCTTAAACAAGCACAACTGTCATTATAGCAATATCTGCATTAAATAAGCGCAACTGTCATTATAACAATGACTGTCTTAAACAAACATAACTGTCATTATAGCTATGACTGTCTTAAACAAGCATAACTGTCATTATAGCAATATCTGCATTAAATAAGCGCAACTGTCATTATAACAATGACTGCCTTAAACAAGCATAGCTGTCATTGTAAATATGACTGCCTTAAACAAGCACAACTGTCATTATAACAATGACTGCCTTAAACAAGCATAACTGTCATTATAACAATGACAGCCTTAAACAAGCATAGCTGTCATTGTAAATATGACTGCCTTAAATAAGCACAACTGTCATTATAACAATGACTGCCTTAAACAAGCATAGCTGTCATTATAACAATGACAGCCTTAAACAAGTACAACTGTCATTATAACTATGACAGCCTTAAACAAGAACAACTGTCATTATAACAATGACAGCCTTAAACAAGCACAACTGTCATTATAACAATGACTGCATTAAACAAGCACAACTGTCATTATAATAATGACTGCCTTAAACAAGCATACCTGTCATTATAACGATGACTACCTTAAAAAAGCATAACTGTCATTATAACAATGACTGTCTTAAACAAGCACAACTGTCATTATAACATTGACTGCATTAAACAAGCATACCTGTCATTATAACGATGACTACCTTAAAAAAATATAACTGTCATTATAACAATGACTGTCTTAAACAAGCACAACTGTCATTATAACAATGACTGTCTTATACAAGCATAACTGTCATTATAACAATGACTGCCTTAAACAAGCACAACAGTCATTATAGCAATGACTGTCTTAAACAAGCATAACTGTCATTATAACAATGACAGCCTTAAACAAGCACAACTGTCATTAAAACAATGACTGCCTTAAACAAGCACAACTGTCATTATAACAATGACTGCCTTAAACAAGCACAACTGTCATTATAACAATGACTGCCTTAAACAAGCAGCACAACTGTCATTATAACTATGACTGCCTTAAACAAGCATAACTGTCATTATAACAATGACAGCCTTAAACAAGCATAACTGTCATTATAACAATGACTGACTTAAATAAGCATAACTGTCATTATAAAAATGACTGCCTTAAACATGCACAACTGTCATTATAACAATGACTGCATTCATCAAGCACAATTGTCATTATAACAATGACTGCCTTAAACAAGCACAACTGTCATTATAACATTGACTGCCTCAAACAAGCACAACTGTCATTATAACAATGACTGCCTTAAACAAACATAACTGTCAGTATTACAATGAATGCCTTAATCAAGCACAACTGTCATTATAACAATGACTGCCGTAACTAAGCACAACTATCATTATAACAATGACTACCTTAAACAAGTACAACTGTCATTATAACAATGACTGCATTAAACAGGCATAACTATCATTATAACAATGACTGCATTAAATAAGCATAACTATCATTATAATAATGACTACCTTAAACTAGCACAACTGTCATTATAATAATGACTACCTTAAACAAGCACAACTGTCATTATAACAATGATGCCTTAAAGAAGCATACCTGTCATTATAACAATAACTGCCTTAAACAATCATAACTGTCATTATAACACTTACTGACTTAAAAAGCATAACTGTCATTATAACAATGACTGCTTTAAACAAGCACAACTGTAATTATAACAATGACTGCCTGAAACAAGCACAACTGTCATTATAACAATGACTGCCTTAAACAAGCACAACTGTCATTATAACAAGGACTGCCTTAAACAAGCACAACTGTCATTATAACAATGATCGCCTTAAACAAGCACAACTGTCATTACAACAATGACTGCCTTAAACAAGCACAACTGTCATTATAACAATGACTACTTTAAACAAGCACAACTGTCATTCTAACAATGACTGCCTTAAACAAGCATAACTGTCATTATAACAATGACTGCCTTTAACAAGCACAACTGTCATTATAACAATGACTGCCTTAAACAAGCATAACTGTCATTATAACAATGACTGCCTTAAACAAGCATAACTGTCATTATAACAATGACTGCCTTAAACAAGCACAACTGTCATTATAATAATGAAAGCCCTAAACAAGTATAACTGTCATTATAACAATGACTGCCTTAAACAAGCATGACTGTCATAATAAAAATGACTGCCTTAAACAAGCACAACTGTCATTATAACAATTACTGCCTTAAACAAGCATAACTGTCATTATAACAATGACTGCCTTAAACAAGCACAACTGTCATTATAACAATGCCTGCCTTGAACAAGCATAACTGTCATTATAACAATGACTGCCTTAAACAAGCACAACTGTCATTATAACAATGACTGCCTTGAACAAGCATAATTGTCAGTATAACAAAGACTGCCTTAAACAAGCACAACTGTCATTTTAACTATTACTGACTTAAACAAGCATAACTGTCATTTTAACAATGACTGCCTCAAACAAGCACAACTGTCATTATAACAATGACTGCCTTAAACAAACATAACTGTCAGTATAACAATGACTGCCTTAATCAAGCACAACTGTCATTATAACAATGACTGCCGTAACTAAGCACAACTGTCATTATAACAATGACTACCTTAAACAAGCACAACTGTCATTATAACAATGACTGCATTAAACAAGCATAACTATCATTATAAAAATGACTGCCTTAAACAAGCACAACTGTCATTATAACTATGACTGCATTAAATAAGCATAACTATCATTATAATAATGACTGCCTTAAACAAGCATAACTGTCATTATAATAATGACTACCTTAAACAAGCACAACTGTCAATACAACAATGATGCCTTAAAGAAGCATACCTGTCAATGTAACAATAACTGCCTTAAACAAGCATAACTGTCATTATAACAATGACTGCCTTAAACAAGCATAACTGTCATTATAACAATGACTGCTTTAAACAAGCACAACTGTAATTATAACAATGACTGCCTTAAACAAGCACAACTGTCATTATAACAATGACTGTCTTAAACAAGCACAACTGTCATTATAACAATGACTGCCTTCAACAAGCATACCTGTCATTATAACTATGACTGTCTTAAACAAGCACAATTGTCATTATAACAATGACTGCCTTAAAGAAGCACAACTGTCATTATAACAATGACTGCCTTAAAGAAGCACAACTGTCATTATAACAATTACTGCCTTAAACAAGCATAACTGTCATTATAACAATGACTGCCTTAAACAAGCACAACTGTCATTATAACAATGCCTGCCTTGAACAAGCATAACTGTCATTATAACAATGACTGCCTTAAACAAGCACAACTGTCATTATAACAATGACTGCCTTGAACAAGCATAATTGTCAGTATAACAATGACTGCCTTAAACAAGCACAACTGTCATTTTAACTATTACTGCCTTAAACAAGCATAACTGTCATTTTAACAATGACTGCCTCAAACAAGCACAACTGTCATTATAACAATGACTGCCTTAAACAAACATAACTGTCAGTATAACAATGACTGCCTTAATCAAGCACAACTGTCATTATAACAATGACTGCCGTAACTAAGCACAACTGTCATTATAACAATGACTACCTTAAACAAGCACAACTGTCATTATAACAATGACTGCATTAAACAAGCATAACTATCATTATAAAAATGACTGCCTTAAACAAGCACAACTGTCATTATAACTATGACTGCATTAAATAAGCATAACTATCATTATAATAATGACTGCCTTAAACAAGCATAACTGTCATTATAATAATGACTACCTTAAACAAGCACAACTGTCAATACAACAATGATGCCTTAAAGAAGCATACCTGTCAATGTAACAATAACTGCCTTAAACAAGCATAACTGTCATTATAACAATGACTGCCTTAAACAAGCATAACTGTCATTATAACAATGACTGCTTTAAACAAGCACAACTGTAATTATAACAATGACTGCCTTAAACAAGCACAACTGTCATTATAACAATGACTGTCTTAAACAAGCACAACTGTCATTATAACAATGACTGCCTTCAACAAGCATACCTGTCATTATAACTATGACTGTCTTAAACAAGCACAACTGTCATTATAACAATGACTGCCTTAAACCCGCACAACTGTCATTATAATAATGACTGCCTTAAACAAGCACAACTGTCATCATAACAATGACAGCCTTAAACAAGCAAAACTGTCATTATAATAATGACTGCCTTAAACAAGCAGAACTGTCATTATAACAATGACTGCCTGAAACAAGCACCACTGTGATTATAATAATGACTGCCTTAAACAAGCACAACTGTCATTATAACAATGACTGCATTAAACAAGCACAACTGTCATTATAACAATGACTGCCTTAAACCCGTACAACTGTCATTATGATAATGACTGCCTTAACAATTACTATTGTCATCATAACAATGAATGCCTTAAACAAGCACAATTGTCATTATAACAATGACTGCATTAAACAAGCACCACTGTCATTATAACAATGACTGCCTTAAACAAGCACAACTGTCATTATAACAATGACTGCCCTTAAACAAGCACCACTGTCATTATAACAATGACTGCCTTAAACAAGCACAACTGTAATTATAACAATGACTGCATTAAACAAGCACAACTGTCATTATAACAATGACTGCCTTAAACCAGCACAACTGTCATTATAATACTGACTATAATATCTGTTATAGTCAACGGTTATTGGATGACACAAAATTAGCGTTTTGAACTTTGGGAGTAAATTACACGGGGCAGTGTTCGTAGATCTACACCGTCTGTTGGATTCACTCGAGGTACTGTGCTTTAGCTTATGTTAACAATTTAAATTCATTGAAATCATACTCGCATGATCTATTAATTCTTTTTGTCATATTCCTGTTGCTCATGATTTTATCTTCGATTAGGTTGTTTTCGTTTTATTTTAGTCATACAGTATATACGTTGTTGGTCGATGTAAATATAGTCTCCTATTTCACCTTACTGAGGTATAATAGTGGCTCATTTTGGAAGCATCAACCGGCTGGAACAACCGGGCGACAACTACGGCTGCTATGCAAATGCTAGCTTTTTTCATGGAATGTTTAATAATAACACGAATAAAGTAAATAAATACCACGGACAGAAGCTAATAATGCTGCTAGTTGCTTGTTGTTGATGAGTATGATGATGATGATGATGCTTACCTGCTTCTAGGTTTTTTGCTGTTGTTGCTACCGCTATTGATGCTGCTGATGCAGCTTATGCTGCTGCTGATGATGATTTTGTTGCCGCTGCTGCTGTTGTTTCTGCTGCTGCTGCTGATGATGATGATGCTGCTTCAGCTGCTACTGCTGCTACTGCTACTGTTGTTGCTGCTGCTGCTGCTGATGATGATGTTGCTGCTGACGCTGCAGCTGTTGATGCTGATGCTGATGCTGTTTTTCTGCTGCTGCTGCTGCAGATGATGATGATGATGATGTTGCTGCTGCTGCTGCTGATGTTGTTGTTGCTGCTGCTGCAGATGATGATGATGATGATGGTGTTTATCTAGCTGCTTCTACTTTTTTACTGTTGTCGTTGCTGCTACTGACGCTTCTGATGATGATGATGCTGCTGCTGATGATGATGTTGTTGTTGCTGATGATGATGAGGCTTCTGATGCTGCTGCTGCTTCTGTTGTTGATGCTGCTACTGCTGCTGCTGCTGCTGCTGCTACTGCTGCTGCTATTGATGATGATGGTGCTTATCTGCTTCTATTTTTATTGATGTTGTTGCTGCTGCTATTGATGATGATGCTGCTGCTGCTGATGATGATGATGATGCTGTTGCTGCTGCTGCTGCTGCTGTAGAAGAAGATGATGTTGTTGCTGCTGCTGCTGCTGCTGCTGCTGCTGCTGTGGCTGATGATGACGATGATGATGCTGTTGCTGATGATGATGATGCGTATCTGCTTCTATTTTTGTTGATGTTTTTGCTGCAGCAGATGTAATCTATTCATTATGATGCCGCTGCTGCTGCTGCTGCTGCTGCTGCTGCTGCTGCTGCTTCAGTCTGACGCTTCTGCTGTTGATATGATGATGTTGCTGCTGATGATGATGATGCTGCTGCTTTTGCTGATGTTGTTGCTGCTGCTGATTATGATGATGTTGCTAAGCTTCCAATGAAGATGATGCTTCTGAAGATGCTGCTGCTGCTGTTGATGATGCTGCTGATGCTGTTGTTGTTGTTGCTGCTGCTGC
>JAWPHD010010044.1:70000-97704 GCA_037043455.1 Cyrtodaria siliqua
TACCGGGTATATGGGTTAACTGAGTTCTGGGTCTTCATATATATCTGACTCATATAGATATTGGAAAACATACACCGCCTAGTTCGGTCTCCTACCGGGCTTTCTACCGGATATTATATTTGATACCGGGTATATGAGTTAACTGAGTTTGCATGTATATCTGACAAATATAGATATTGGAAAACATATACCGCCTATTTCGGTCTCCTACCGGGCTTTCTACCGGATATTATATTTGATACCGTGTAATGAGTTAACTGAGTTTGCATGTATATCTGACACATATAGATATTGGAAAACATACACCACCTAGTTTGGACTTCTACCTGGCTTTAAACCGGATCTGATATATTGATACCGGGTATATGAGTTAACTGACTTCTGGGTCTTCATATACATCTGACACATATAGATATAGGAAAAAACATACACCGCCTATTTCGGTCTCCTACCGGGCTTTCTACCGGATATTATATTTGATACCGTGTAATGAGTTAACTGAGTTTGCATGTATATCTGACACATATAGATATTGGAAAACATACACCACCTAGTTTGGACTTCTACCTGGTTTTAAACCGGATCTGATATACTGATACCGGGTATATGAGTTAACTGACTTCTGGGTCTTCATATACATCTGACACATATAGATATTGGAAAAACATACACCGCCTATTTCGGTCTCCTACCGGGCTTTCTACCGGATATTATATTTGATATCGTGTAATGAGTTAACTGAGTTTGCATGTATATCTGACACATATAGATATTGGAAAACATACACCACCTAGTTTGGACTTCTACTTGGCTTTAAACCGGATCTGATATATTGATACCGGGTATATGAGTTAACTGACTTCTGGGTCTTCATATACATTTGACACATATAGATATTAGAAAAACATACACCACCTAGTTTGGACTTCTACCTGGCTTTAAATCGGATCTGATATATTGATACCGGGTATATGAGTTAACTGACTTCTGGGTCTTCATATACATTTGACACATATAGATATTAGAAAAACATACACCACCTAGTTTGGACTTCTACCTGGCTTTATACCGGATCTGATATATTGATACCGGGTATATGAGTTAACTGACTTCTGGGTCTTCATATATATCTGACTCATATAGATATTGGAAAACATACACCGCCTATTTCGGTCTCCTACCGGGCTTTCTACCGGATATTATATTTGATACCGTGTAATGAGTTAACTGAGTTTGCATGTATATCTGACACATATAGATATTGGAAAACATACACCACCTAGTTTGGACTTCTACCTGGCTTGATACCGGATCTGATATATTGATACCGGGTATATGAGTTAACTGACTTCTGGGTCTTCATATATATCTGAAACATATAGATATTGGAAAAACATACACCACCCAGTTTGGAATTCTACCTGGCTTGATACCGGATCTGATATATTGATACCGGGTATATGGGTTAACTGAGTTCTGGGTCTTCATATATATCTGACTCATATAGATATTGGAAAACATACACCGCCTAGTTCGGTCTCCTACCGGGCTTTCTACCGGATATTATATTTGATACCGGGTATATGAGTTAACTGAGTTTGCATGTATATCTGACAAATATAGATATTGGAAAACATATACCGCCTATTTCGGTCTCCTACCGGGCTTTCTACCGGATATTATATTTGATACCGTGTAATGAGTTAACTGAGTTTGCATGTATATCTGACACATATAGATATTGGAAAACATACACCACCTAGTTTGGACTTCTACCTGGCTTTAAACCGGATCTGATATATTGATACCGGGTATATGAGTTAACTGACTTCTGGGTCTTCATATACATCTGACACATATAGATATAGGAAAAAACATACACCGCCTATTTCGGTCTCCTACCGGGCTTTCTACCGGATATTATATTTGATACCGTGTAATGAGTTAACTGGTTTAAACATGTTTTATTTCAAAGATAACGCATGATACAAATGTTACATACAATAGGTAGAAAGCAATATGCTTATAGAGATCCTTTCCATGGGGACAATGATTTACATGCATATCAATTTACATAGCGGATTTTCAATGCAACACAAAGTTATAGATGTGAAGGTTCTGATGCTGCTGTTACTGCTGCTGCTGATGATGATGATGCTGTTGCTGATGACGATGAAGAGGCTGCTTTTGATGATGCTGCTGCTTAAGCTGTTGATGCTGCTGCTGCTGCTGATGATGATGATGATGATGCTGCTATTGATGATGCTGCCGCTGAAGCTGCTGCTGCTGAAACTTCTGGTTTAAACATGTTTTATTTCAAAGATAACGCATGATACAAATGTTACATACAATAGGTAGAAAGCAAAATGCAACACACAGTTATAGATGTGAAGGTTCTGATGCTGCTGTTACTGCTGCTGCTGATGATGATGATGCTGTTGCTGATGACGATGAAGACGCTGCTTCTGATGATGCTGCTGCTTAAGCTGTTGACGCTGCTGCTACTGCTTCTGTTGCTGCTGCTGACAATGATAATGATGTTGTTGCTGCTGCTGCTGCTGCTGCTGATGATGATGATTCTTCTTCTTCTGATGATGCTGTTGCTGCTGCTTCTGATCATGATGATGTTTTTGCTGCTGCTGTTGCTGCTGATGATGATGCTGATGCTGATGATGATGCTTATCTGCTTCTACTTGTTTTGCTGTTGTTGCTGCTGCTATTGATGATGCCGCTGATGATGCTGCTTCTGAAGCTTCTGATGATGGTGATGATGATGTTGTTGCTGATGCTGCTGCTGCTGATGATGATGCTGATGATGATGCTTATCTGCTTCTACTTTTTTTGCTGTTGTTGCTGCTGCTATTGATGATGCCGCTGATGATTCTGCTTCTGAAGCTTCTGATGATGGTGATGATGATGTTGTTGCTGCTGCTGCTGCTGCTGCTGATGATGATGTTGTTGATGATGATGATGATGCTTCTGATGCTGCTGCTGCTGTCGATGCTGCTGCTACTGCTGTTGTTGTTGTTGCTGCTGCTGCTGTTGCTATGTTGGTATTCTACTGGGCGTGCAACCGGATCATATATATTGATACCGAGTAGTTAACTGAGTTTAGGGTCTGCATATATATCTGAAACATATAGATATAAGACAAACATACTTACACCGCCTATGTTGGTATTCTACCGGGCTTTCAACCGGATCATATATATTGATACCGGGTAGATACGCTAATGCCGTTAGAAGTTAAAGGTTGGCAATATGAAACAATGTATCCTTATTCTGTGAAAATTGTTATAGTTAAACGTAAACCATATATTCCTTAAATTTCAATGATTTATTAATGCATATTATTAAGAAAACATTTGGTGTAAGTGACCTTATGATTCAGTATAAAGTTAACAACAGAAATGAATATTATATGTGAGTAAAAGACAAGGACATTAGCAAAATAAGTTTTGATAGAATAAATATATTAATTATGTAAAGATATGCATGAATAAATGAATGAATGAATGAATGAATGAATGAATGAATGAACGAACGAACGAACGAAAGAACGTAAGTACAAATGAACGAACGAACGAACGGTCGTACATAAGTACGTACGAACGAATGAACGATCAAACAAAACAAAAACGAATAAATGAATGAATGAATAAATAAATAAATAAAAAAATGAGTACGTGCGTGCGTGCGTGCGTGAGTGCGTGAGTGAGTGCGTGAGTGCGTGAGTGAGTGAGTGAGTGAGTGAGTGAGTGAGTGAGTGAGTGAGTGAGTGAGTGAGTGAGTGAGTGAGTGAGTGAGTGAGTGAGTGAGTGAGTGAGTGAGTGAGTGAGTGAGTGAGTGAGTGAGTGAGTGAGTGAGTGAGTGAGTGAGTGAGTGAGTGAGTGAGTGAGTGAGTGAGTGAGTGAGTGAGTGAGTGAGTGAGTGAGTGAGCAAGCGAGTAAGTGAGTGAGGGACTGAGTGACTGAGTGAGTGTAACAGTGTAACAGTGTAACAGCATCAACCCCAGCACTGTTGAAAATACGTTCCAAAGAACAGACGAATGAACGCCTTCTATGACAGAAATATAATCAGCTTCCAGATCCCAATAGCCTTTTCTTGATTAAATGAAAAAAGAAAATATGTTAAATACAAACGTTCTTTATTTGTGTATTTAATCTGGTTTGCTAACGGATCTTACCGGCTAGAGGGCGTGAATGGGTAGCAATAATATTTCACTTCTTTTCACGAACAGTCTCAATCAAACCCAGACTGCAATATTATATATATTAATTTAAGGAGAAACTACAAACACATACACCCTCTGAGTGGGAAGTCTACTGGGCTTGCTACCGGATTGTATATATTTATACCAAGTAGACGGGAGAGTTCACCAGTGTGTTTGCACATTTATACATAAAAGGGAAATCAAACACTTCATAATTGGGTATTCGACCGGACTTGCTATCTGATCTTATATATTTATACCGGGAGAATTCACTATTCGGTTTGCACACATATACATATAAGGGAAACGAAACACTCCATATTTGGGTGTTCGACCGGGCTTGCTACCGGATGTTATAAACCAAGTAGACGGGAGAGGTCAATTTATTAAATATTAATTAAAAAAATAAGGTTTCTGTTGTTCTGTTATCACTATATAAGATATTCTTTTTTCATTTGTTTTATTTGACTGCCTACCGGCCGATCTATATACCCAAAATTTGAAATTAGGACCGGGAAAGGCAAACATAAATATGTTTCAAGATGTTAGGATGTTAAGATGAAAATATAAATACTCATATTCATTAGTGTACGGGCTTGCTACCGAAAAAATGCAAACTACTCTTATATGGGTATTCTACCAGGATTTCAACCAGATGTCCTATATAGATACCTGGTACATGAGTAAGCTTACTTTAGGGTGGGAAGCATGTGAATTAACTGAGTTTAAGTCTGCATATCTATCTGACACTTATAGATAATAGAAAAATATGCTTCCATCGCCTGGTTTGGTCGTCTACCGTGTTTGCTACCGGATCGTATATATTGATACCGGGTAGATGGGTTAACTGAGTATAGGGTTACATACTCACACCGCCTTGTTTGGTATTCTATCGGGCTTGCTACCGGATCTTATATATTGATATCAGGTATATGAGTTAACTGAGTTTAAGTCTGCATATCTATCTGGAAAAAAAATATAGATAATATGCTTCCACCGCCTAGTTTGGTCTTTTACCGGGCTTGCTACCGGATCTTATATATTGATACCGGGTAGATGGGTTAACTGAGTTTAGGGTCACATACTCACACCGCCTTGTTTGGTATTCTATCGTGCTTGCTACCGGATCTTATATATTGATATCAGGTATATGAGTTAACTGAGTTTAAGTCTGCATACCTATCTGACACATATTGATATTAGAAAAACATACACCGCCTAGTTTGGTATTCTACCGTCCTTACTACCGGATCTTATATATTGATACCGGGTAGATGGGTTAACTGAGATTAGGGTCTGCATATCTATCTGACAAATATAGATAATAGAAAAATATGCTTCCACCGCCTAATTTTGTCTTCTACCGGGCTTGCTACCGGATCTTATATATTGATATCAGGTATATGAGTTAACTGAGTTTAAGTCTGCATACCTATCTGACACTTATAGATATTAGAAAAACATACACCGCCTAGTTTGGTATTCTACCGTCCTTACTACCGGATCTTATATATTGATACCGGCTAGATGGGTAAACTGAGTTTAGGGACTACATAGCTGTATGACATAGGGACTACATAGCTGTATGACACATACAGATATTAGAAAAAATATACTTACACCGCCCATTTTGGCATTCTACCGCCACCAGGCTTGCTACCGGATCTTATATATCGATATCGGGTAGATGGCTTAACTGAGTTTAGATCTATATGACACATATATAATTAGAAAAATATACTTACACCGCCTAGTTTGGTATTCTACTGTGCTTTATACCCATTAATGGGTATTCCATATATATATATTTATACCGAGTAGACGGGAGAGGTCACTATTGACTTTGCTCACTTATAGTTATAAGGGAAATGAAGCAACCCGGAACATATATATTTATACAGAGTAGACAGGAGAGGTCAATAGTGGCTTTGTTCACTTACAGGTATAAGGGAAATCAAGCACACCATATTTGGTTATTCGACCGGGCTAGCTACCGGATCATATATAGTTATACCGAGTAGACGGGAGAGGTCACTATTGGCTTTGCTCACTTATAGCTATAAGGGAAATCAAGCACTCCATATTTGGATATTCGATCGGGCTTGCTACCGGATCATATATATTATACCGAGTAGACGGGAGAGGTCACTATTGGCTTTGCTCACTTATAGGTATAGGGGAAATGAAGCACTCCATATTTAGGTATTCGACCGGGCTTGCTACCGGATCATATATATTTATACTGAGTAGACGGGAGAGGTCACTATTGACTTTGCTCACTTATAGATATAAGGTAAATCAAGCATCCTATATTTGGATATTCCACCGGGCATGCTACCGGATCATATATATTTATACAGAGTAGACGGGAGAGGTCACTACTGGCTTTGCTCACATACAGGTATAAGGGAAATCAAGCACACCATATTTGGGTATTCGACCGGGCTTGCTACCGGATCATATATATTTATACCGAGTAGACGGGAGAGGTCACTCTTGACTTTGCTCACTTATATGTATAAGGTAAATTAAGCACCCTATATTTGGTTATTCGACCGGGCTTGCTACCGGATAATATATATTTATACCGAGTAGACGGTTGAGATCACTATTGGCTTTGCTCACTTATAGATATAAGGTTATACTACTACTATTACTACTACTACTACTACTACTACTAATAATAATAATAATAATTATATCTTTATTTCAAGAGGATACATATTTGGCTACAAGCCAGTCTAACATATGGTCCTCAGACAAAATAGAATAAAATTATATACATTTTATACAAACATTATTAAAACACTGGTACAAAAAGAATAAAATGAACAATATGTCTAGAAACTTCATGATTTTTCTAAATAGGTGGTATTTGAGATACATTGATTTAGACTGATTCAACCTTTACGTGATGTGTATACAATTAAACTAATGTTTAAAACCCATTAATTGTATATGTTTTTAACAATATAATTATTAAAAGTTTAAGAATTACATTTTATAACTTAATGAATTAATTGTACACGTGCACACACTGTGATTGACATAGGTAATACATTGGTAATCATGATGTCAAATTACATATATAACAAATCATGTAATAAAACACAATAAATACTACTGTAAGATGATCAAAACAATTAAAAGTGATGGTATATTGATTGAATATGGAAGTGATCGTGAGAAATATTTTCTGATTGAAATATCACACCTATTTGTTTTTTCTACAGGGTTAATCTTGTTTAATAGTAATACACAAACACGAATGGGCCATTGCATTCTACTTAGTATTGGTTAAACCACCATTCCTAACTATAGTATGTTTATGTGTGATTTAGCCTAAGACAGCAACTCTTTACGCAGGTTTACAATCATACTATCTAAAAACTAGATTTGAACTAAGTATAACTAAGTATATGTTTTATAACAGTTCTTTATAAATTAACCTCCTTGTAATCGAGCCCAGTTGACGAAACGTAAACGCTGATCTCCTGAGCTGTCATGCAATGGTGTTTTCAATTGAGAATTCATTCTTTTAAGACAATATACCGAAAATGTATGTAAGGTAATCAATGTTATCTAGGCCAGCAGACGAAACATACAAGCTGATCCACTAAACCGTCAAACATTGAGGTTTTATTGTATTATATATATGAAAGTATGCAATCAATGTTATCCAGTCCAGCAGACTAAACATACAAGCTGATCCACTGAACCTTAAAACATTGATGTTTTATTGTATTTATATTAGTTCATGTTTGCATAATAGTATTGACCTATTTAGATCCTATCATACACACAACAATACTCTTTGTATGCAAGTTTCTTATGCACTTAACATATATAGTTTTTATGATTAGTTCATGTTTGCATAATAGTATTGACCTATTTAGACCCTATCATACTCACAACAATACTCTTTGTATGCAAGTTTCTTATGCACTTAACATATATAGTTTTTATGATTTCATAAGACTTTGTGTCGCTAAAAACGACAATCAAGTAAATCAAGCATCTTATATTTGGATCAATCGATTGAATCATAAATATATGTTGATACACAATATGTGTATCAACATATATTTATGATTCAATCGAAAACAAACTGGACATATGTTAATACTAGATGTTATACTATTCTCTATTCCATATTTGAGATATGATTATTTGATTGTTTAATATTTCTATTCATACTTATTTTTTTTCTTTCTATTTTTGTATGAAAACGATTTATTGAATTTTCATGCATCATGTCTGATGCGCTAATAGCTCGCGTAAAACAATAAGTTCAAGTTTTAATTTTATGTTTTTATTTTAAATTGCTAGTGTGGGTGGGTGTGTGTAATCGTGCGTGAGTGGCTGCGTGCGTGCGTGCCGAGCGTGCGTGCGATAACTATTTCATTGAAAAGTATTTTAACAACTGCTTTTTTACGCAACTGTATACATGTGCATCATTCCACGTGAATGTTGTTGCCCCCCCAATCAATTATATACAGTTTAATTAGTCTAGTTTTATTACTATGTGGCTTTCATATTATTTCATAAAACAGAGAAACCCTCCATCAAAATGGGCCCAGGAACTTTCTAAAACGGCTGAGGAAACTCTGTGAAAATATATTTTTTTGGTGTATTCCAGTGTATTATATTCATTACACCTTTATCTATAAAGGTAGATGGGAGAGGTCATTATTGGCCTTGTTCAACTATATATATAATGGAAATCAAGCACTCCATGTTTGTGCATTCGACCAGGCTTGCTACCGGATCATATATATTTATAATGAGTAGACAGGAGAGGTCACTATTGACTTTGCTCACATACAGGTATAAGGGAAATCAATCACACCATATTTGTGTACATGAGCTTTCGTCCCTTGGATTTTCTGGTCGGTCGTACCCTAGATTGGTTTTCCCTTTGGCTGCAACTGCTGTGATTGTTCAGTACAATTCTGGATACATCCTGAGATGTTTCTTATTTTATATTTTATATAGCTTTACAACAACATCTTAGTGTTTCTTTTGTTATTTTCTCTGGATGTGGACTTTATTGTTAGAGAATTCCTTTTGATGGGATGTAGTTTTGTTTACACTGTCTATTTGGGCGCTGAAGACAGGATAATAGCAATGATTGTGTACACATAAAATCGATTCAAGCTAACCTGTAGGCCTTATTGTCTACTGACCGTTCCAAGTCGATAACCCTGTCTTCACCACCCTTTCTGTTGTATTTTGTCTCCTTCATTGTATAATTAATTCCTTGTTTACAGTACAGTGCGGACCTGCGATGCCATTGCGTTCGGACGCTGTGGTTTCTATAGGACCCTATATCTCATTTTGCTACCGGGCTTGCTACCGGATCTTATATATTCATATCAGATATCAATATAGACATATATACATTCGAACCGCCTACTTTGGTATTCCATCAGGTTTGCTAACGAATAGTATGTATTGATACCGGCTAGTAGATTAAATGAGTTTATCGTCTACATTTATCTTATATATATGTACACAGAGTACACAGGAGAGTTCACTATTAGTGCGTTCACACTTATAGATATAAGGGAAATGAAGCACTCCATATTTGGGTATTCTACCCGGTTTGCTACCTGATTTGATATATTTATACAGCGTACACAGGAGAGTTCACTATTAGTGTGTTTGCACACTTATAGATATAAGGGAAGTGAAGCACTCCATATTTGGGTATTCTACCTGGTTTGCTATCTAATCTTATCTATTTATACAGAGTACACAGGAGAGTACATATTAGTACGTTTGCGCACTAATAGATACAAGGGAAATGAAGCACTCTGTATTTGGGCATTCTACCGGGCTTGCTACCTGATCTGATATATTTATACAGGAGAGTTCACTATGTGTGCGTTTGCACACTTATAGATATAAGGGAAGTGAAGTACTCCATATTTATGTATTCTACCGGGCTTGCTACCTGATATGATATATTTATACAGAGTACACAGGAGAGTTCACTATTAGTGAATTCCAGCGGGCTAACTACCGAATCTTAGATATTAATATCTGGTAGATTGGCGTGTGCATATCGAGGCCCCAGTATTAAAGGGTCGCATACATACATGCATACATTCATACATGACATGCACGCACGCACGCACATGTGCATGCATTGTACATACAACACATTGTCAATTACAAACATATGTGTGCATAAAGGTCGTAACGGGTAGTTAAAACCTTTGACATTACTTTTAATGTCAATAAACATAAGGTCTTAAGTGAAACATCCTTTATTGCAATATTAGAGTTTTTGTTGCAATAATGAAATAGTTAAAACCGAAATTATCATATTTATTTTTAAAAAATACGGATGTATTTTAAGGCACAAATATACCACTCGGACCCTAGACCCATATGAAAAGCCTGATGTACCCACTTTAATCAATGTATCTCAAATACAAGCCTTTTAGGAAAGTCATGACGTTTCTAGACATTCTTTTATTTTTGTTCCATTGTTTTAATTATGTTTGTATAAACTGTAAACATATTATATTTTGTCTGAGGACCGTATGTAGCCAAATATGTTATCCTCTTGAAATGAAGATATTAGTATATGTTTTATTCAAAATTCCAATAGGCCTTAAGGCCTGTGAGGATACAAATAGTTAACACAATACAATGACAGGTAATACGAAATGAAACAACATAAACAAACGTACATATGGAGAAGATGGTATAAATATTTTCATATCATTTAATCATCTATTTTATACACACAGTCATTCACTATGTAATACACAATATGAGTAAGCCCACGTGGGATTAAAATTCACATTCCATGGACATTGCATCTTTGTAAATATTTATATTTTATTTTATTTTACATTTCTATTTTACGAATTATGAATATTGTTTTATATAATGTTCATACACATGACTATAAACATATAAAGACATGTATTTAAATGCAATATGTAACTATCATGTTTTCAGTTTATATATATATATATTTATATATATCATATGATAAAGATTTCAAGCACTAAACAAACAAATAATACATAACTCATCATGACGATTACAACAAAATACATGTGGCGTTGCACAATGTATCGTCTAGGATATAATTCAAGTGAATCTATTTCATTGCATATATCATAGCACAATCAAACATAACCGAATGTTTTTGCATATACAATGCAACTGAGTATATATTGTGTATTGTTTATTCTGAAACACAAAGCAAAACCAAACTTTAAGACAATGCATAGATAATGCAGATGTGTATATACAATAATTGCATATATTCTATGTCAAAAAATAAAAATAAAAACGTTACAACATGATATTTCCATTTACTTACACACAATTTAAAACTTTTGTAATGATTAGTTATTATTGGAAAATAATATCCTTTCGGATTTCAATTATTATTATTATTATTCTTATTATTACTACAATAAGTGAGCAAAGCCAATAGTGACCTCGCCCGTGTACTCGGTATACATATTTATGATCCGGTAGCAAGCCTGGTCAAATACCCAAATTATTTCCTTTATACCTGTACTTGAGCAAAGCCAGTAGTAACCTATCCAGTCTACTCGGTATAAATATATATGATCCGGTAGCAAGCCCGGTCGAATACCCCAAAACGGGGTGCTTGATTTCTCTTACACCTGTAAGTGAGCAAAGCCAATAGAGACCTCTCCCGTCTACTCGGTATAAATAAATATCATCCGGTAGCAAGCCCGGTCGAATACCCAAATATGGAGTGCTTGATTTCCCTTATACCTGTAAGTGAGTAAAGCCAATTATAGGGACCTCTCCCGTTTACTCGGTATAAATATATATGATTCGGTAGCAAGCCCGGTCGAAAACCCAAATATGGAATGCTTGATTTCCCTTATACCCTTATATCTGTACGTGTGCAAAGCAAGTAGTGACCTCTCCCGCTTTCTATATAATATATATAATAAATATATATAACCCGGTAGGAAGCCCGATCGAATACCCAAATATGGGTATAAAGCATAGTAAAATACCAAAGTAGGCTGTGTAAGAATGTTTTACTAATATATGTATGTGTCAGATAGATATGCAGACCCTAAACTCTGTTAACCCATCTACCCGGTATCAATATATAAGATCCGGTAGCAAGCCCGGTAGAATACCGAAATGAGCGGTGTAAGTATGTTCTTCTAATAACGGTGTCAGATAGATATGCAAACCTAAACACTATTAAACCCATATACCCAGTATCAATATATGGCATCATCCATGTATTTATGAAAATCGATAAAACATTGACCATTGTTTTAGAACCACTGATCTGACTAGGACTGTTTGCACTTTCCCGACCCTAATTTCAAATTTTAGGTATGCTGGGAGGCACATATTTTATTTTATTTGTTAAAAAGCAAAATTTAATAAAATGAAAAGAAAAACAATGGTATTTTCATTGATCAACTTAATTAATTGGCATGATTAATATATGAAACAATCGTTAAAAATGTTTAAACATATTGACTTTTTTAATTGTTTTAGCCATGTTGGCAGAATATATGACTATTATCACCAGTGTTGACTTGAAATACAAATAGAGCAACAAGAAAAATGGCTGTAACATTAAAGTAGAGCTTTTAACACATGCATTCAATGCAATCATGCAAATGAAAAATTATAAACAGAAGCATTTAAAACGCAAGCGTGTACAATGTATGTTACACATATAACTGGCGGCTTTCCGTCACATCTATACTATGTGGACTTGCTATGAAGTTTGTGAAGCACTCATCTTTCTATTAGATAATATTTTCTTCAGGTATGGTACCACCGTTTATAGACAAATTGTTGGTATCCCTATGGGTACGAACTGTGCACCACTTGTCGCAGATTTGTTTTTATTTTGCTATGAAAGGGATTTCATGTTGAGTCTTTCACCAGATACCCAGGCAGATGTTATTGAAGTTTTTAATGACATCTCTCGGTATCTAGATGACATACTGAACATTGACAACCCTTTCTTTCCAACTATGGTTCATAATATTTATCCTAAAGAACTTCAGCTTAATAAAGCTAATATATCTGATAATAACGCTTCTTTTCTTGATTTAGATCTCTCGATTGAAAATGGTCAAATAATTAGCAAAATCTATGACAAGAGAGATGATTTTAATTTTGACATTGTTAATTACACCCACTTGGATGGGGATGTTCCCCGAGCAACTTCTTATGGGGTATATGTGTCTCAACTTATTCGTTTTTCAAGAGCTTGTACTCGAGTTGAGGCGGTAATATTCGTAATCTTTGTATAACTAAAAAGCTACTCAATCAGGGTTACCGTTACCATAAACTTCGTAAAACCTTTGCAAAAAATTATTATCGTAACCCTGATCTTCTTTCCAAATATAAAAGTAATTTAAGGACTCTTCTGCGACAATGACTATCACAACCTGACTTCTATGGTGATGTGATTTATAAACTTCGTAAGATTCTTGGTCATGATCACTTTTATACTATCTTTGTTAAACTTGTTAAAAAGTTAAAAGAGGTTATGACCCTATCATTTTGCAACGTACTGCATGCTTGGTGGTGGACCCTTTTACAGTTCGCCACTATGCTTTCCTCTTTTATTGTACGATGACCGGACAGGCTGTGGACCCTATGATGACGCCTACCTAACTCCCATTGGGACTGTGGCGTTTGATGTTTGTCTATGATCTTTCCTGCCGTGCCCTTAATGGTTTATTCTCTTGTTGCTCTGGCTTCTGTCAAGTAATTGAGTACCTTCATTGTGGCTTTCTAGGCTATTGTTTTTTGTATTATATTTACACGAGCATATTTGTGTTTTACTTATATTGCCTATTGATGGTTAGAGATTAGTTCATGGCGGGGATTTCTTTATTTACAATGTCCTGTTTTAATGGGATGACAGTAGGGTAAGAGTGAGGTTTGGTGCTCCCTAAAACCGGTTTAAACCCCCAGTGGCCTTTGTTGCCACTGACCGTTCCAAGGCGGTAGCCCTATTGTCAACCCTTTTGTGTTTGTGATGTCGCTTGCATGTTTTATTACTTTTGCCTTCTCGTTTGTCTGCGTGTTTGTTTTTGTGTTTTATGGTTGACTGTCGTCCTTGAATGCTGCTTTCCCTGTCCGATATTTTTATCTGTCTTGCCTAATTAAGGTACTACGGGGTGCAGTAAAGATGTTCTTAGAATGGGAAAAACATACTTGATAGGGCCATATTTTCGTGTCGATCGTGAAAGGGCAAACACTATATTTTTAAGTGTGGCCCATATCTATATGTGTCACATATGATTGCAATCCCTAAAGTGAGTTTACAAATCTAACCGGTATCAATATATAACATCCTGTAGCATTCTGCTATATCTATATATTCTGCATTCATGCAAACCCGATAGTGAGTTTACCCATATAAAGTGTTTGTATTTTATTATTTTATCCATATGTGTGGCCCCGTTGAAAACCCTATTTTATACACAAGTAGGGAGTGTTTCTAGATTCTCCTTTTATACGTCTATATTTGTGACATGCACTCCTTAATTTCAGTTTACATATCTGCCCAATTCCAATATATAAGATCCGGTAGCAAGCCCGGTTGAATACATAAATAAGCGACGTGTTTATTTAATCCTTATATATATAAAAGTGTGGCATGCATGCAAATCCTAAGTTGAGTTTACTTATCTACCAGGATCAGGTAGCAAACCCGGTAGCATACAGAAATCGTCGATGTTTGTATATATACATGCATATTCTGTAAGGATGTTTTACCCATCTTCAGACTCCTCATAAATATATTAGATCATCATTATCATCTCAGCAGGAGCAGCAGCAACAACAGCAGCAACAGCAACAACAACAGCATCAGAGGAGTAGCAGCAGCAGCAGCAGCAGCAGCAGCAGCAACAACAGCAGCAGCAGCAGCAACAACAGCAGCAGCAGCAGCAGCATTTCCACAACGAAAGAACAGCCTATATAACTCTATGTAAACAAAGATGGCCGCTGGCGGCCATATTTGACATCCAAAGTCGTGCCAGTCAATTTGGTAAAGGTTCCAAATCAATATCACTTATGGTTTTTGAGTAGTCGCCACAATATCGCATTTTTAGAATCTATTTTTAGCCGTGGCGGCCATCTTGAATTTTCGGCCGACCTGAATTTGTGCTAGGATCAACTAGACATCATGAGCAACATTCCTGTGAAGCTCCATGAAAATTCGTCAAGCAGTTTCAGAGGAGTAGTCGCCACAAAAAAAAGTTTACGGACGGACGGACGACGGACGCCGCGCTAAAAACAAACAATCATAGTCTGCATTATCATCAGCAACAGCAGTAGCAGAAGTATTCTCACAACTAAAAAATGTCTCCATGATGAGTAGGAGCAGCCGTAGCAGCAACAGCAGCAGCAGTATCATCATCATCATCATCAACTGCAGCATTTCCACAACCACAACACCACCTTCACTAGTCTCCATATTCAGCATCACAATCATCTCAGCAGCAGCAGCATAACATCACTGTCTCAAGGATCATCATCATCATAAAATATCACCATCATCATCATCATCATCAGCAGCAGCAACATCAGCAGCAACAGCAACATCAGCAGCAGCAACAGCAACAACAACAGCAAAAACAGTAGCAGTAGATAAGTATCATCATAATCATCGTCATCATCATCATCATCATCAGCAGCAGCAGCAGCAACAACAGCAGCAGCAACAGCAACAACAACAGCAAAAACAGTAGCAGTAGATAAGTATCATCATAATCCTCAGCAGCAGCAGCAGCGGCGGCAGCCGCAGTAACTACAACAGCAGCAGCAGCAAAAACAGTAGCAACAGATAAGCATCATCATCATAATCATAGCATCCTCATCATCATCAGCAGAAGCAGCTACAACAGCAACAGGAGGAGCAAAAACAGTAGCAGCAGATAAGCATCATCATCATCATCATCAGCAGCAGCAGCAGCAACAAAAATAGTAGCAGCAGATAAGCATCATCATCATCAGCAGCAGTAGCAGCAGCAAAAACATTAGCAGTAGATAATCATCATCATCATCATCATCATCAGCAGCAGCAGCAGCAGCAACAACAGCAAAAACAGTAGCAGTAGATAAGTATCATCATAATCATCATCAGCAGCAGCAGCAGCGGCAACCGCAGTAACTACAACAGCAGCAGCAGCAAAAACAGTAGCAACAGATAAGCATCATCATCATTATCATAGCATCCTCATCATCATCAGCAGAAGCAGCTACAACAGTAACAGGAGGAGCAAAAACAGTAGCAGCAGATAAGCATCATCATCATCATCATCAGCAGCAGCAGCAGCAGCAGCAGCAAAAATAGTAGCAGCAGATAAGCATCATCATCATCAGCAGCAGCAGCAGTAGCAGCAGCAAAAAGAGTAGCAGCAGATACGCATTATCATCATCATCATCATCATCAGCAGCAGTAGCAGCAGCAAAAACAGTAGCAGCCGATTAGCATCATCATTATCAGCAACAGTAGCAGCAGCAGCAAAAACAGTAGCAGTATCACCAGCAGTAACAAAGACAGTAGCAGCAGATAAGAATCATCATCATCATCAGCAGCAGCAGCAGTAGCGAAAATATTAGCAGCAGATAAGCATCAGCATCATCATCATCACCTGCAGCATTTCCACAACCACAACACCACCTTCACCAGTCTCCATATTCAGCATCACAATCAACTCAGCAGCAGCAGCATAACATCACTGTCTCAAGGATCATCATCATCATAAAATATCACCATCATCATCATCAGCAGCATCAAAACAGTAGCAGCAGATAATTATCATCATCATCATCATCATCATCATCATCATCATCATCATCATCATCATCATCATCATCATCATCATCATCATCATCATCATCATCATCATCATCATCATCATCAACAACAACAACAACAACAACAACAACAACAACAACAACAACAACAACAACAACAACAACAACAACAACAACAACAACAACAACAACAACAACAACAACAACAACAACAACAACAACAACAACAACAACAACAACAACAACAACAACAACAACAACAACATCATCATCATCATCATCATCATCATCATCATCATCAGCAGCAGCAGCAGCAGCAGCAGCAGCAGCAGCAAAAACAGTAGCAGCAGATCAGCATCATCATCGTCAGCAGCAGCAGCAGCAACAAAACAGCAAAAATAGTAGCAGCACATAAGCATCATCATCATCATCAGCAGCAGCAGCAGCAACAAGAGAAGCAGCAGATAAGCATCATCATCATCAGCAGAAGTAGCAGCAGAAAAACAGTAGCAGCAGATAAGCATCAGCAACAGCAGCAGCAGCAGCAGAAGCAAAAACAGTAGCAGTATCACCAGTAGCAACAAAACCAGTAGAGCAGATAAGAATCATCATCATCATCATCATCAGCAGCAGCAGCAGCAGCAGTAGCGAAAACAGTAGCAGCAGATAAGCATCATCATCAACAGCAGCAGCAGCAAAAACAGTAGCAGCAGATAAGCATCATCATCATCAGCAGCAGCAGCAGCACTAGCAGCAGCAAAAAAAGCATCATCATCAGCAGCAGCAGTGGCAGCAGATAAGCATCATCCTCATCATCAGCAGCAGCAGTAGCAAAAACATTAGCAGCAGATAAGCATCAGCAGTAGCAGCAGCAAACACACTAGCAGCAGATAATCCTCATCATCAGCAGCAGTAGCATCAATAGCAGCAGCAAAAATGTTAGCAGCAGATAAGCACCATCATTATCAACATCATCATCAGCAGCAGTAACAGCATCATCAGCAGCAGCAACAGCAACATCAACAACAGTAAAAACAGTAGAAGCACAACAGTTTACAATATCTTAAGTCGAAAAACACTGTTTGTTTATGTGCACTAATTTACTGTACCGTTTTCAAGCCGTATATTCGAAAACAATCTTCCTACGTAGATTGGTTTAAACTGTTTTTAAATTGTTATTTTTGGGGCCATTTGACAATAAATAACACACGTATAATTACTTTTATAAACATTTCTGGTAGGAAATCGTCAAAAACAGCCGGAAAAGCAAGAAATTTGCAGCCGGTAGATAGCCCGGTTTTAGTGTCCAAACTGGGTTACTATCATACCTGCCTTACTAGGTCGGCCATTTTGATTCTAGTCAGAACAATTTTTCTTTCAATTAACGTAAGCTTTATTTCGTCTCTTTCTTTGTTTCTATTATGTGCGATTCCTTTGCTAATTGATATAACTGTAAATAAATAACAACGTTCTCGTATATTATTTAATTAATATTCCCGAAATGTGGGCTTTCCCACGCGATTAGTTTTGCCCTAAATATGCTGCGTGGTTTATGAATGACGTCATGCCAGGGAGTAGGTAAACGTTGATTAATATTACTCTCATATTGCGTGTTTTATGTGTGGCGTCGACGTTGACGAATTTAAATAGAGTCTGAACGTTGATAACTTCGTTTTGTGCTTTGTTTGTTTTTTATAGCGTTCGTTTTAAGCGAGGTTTTGGGCGAAACTACTCCACCTGCGACCCTCAGTTCCAAAGTGGAATGTCCCTTTACTTCACTGCAGAGCCTGTCGCAGGTTTAAAGTGTAATAATGCAACTGTTATCTACCAGCAACATTTTGCGTACTGGCTACAGCCTATACTGCATTTATTTAAGTTAACTGGGTCAGTAGTTGATAGAACAATGAGTGGTATTTGCGTGTGTTTCAAGAATAATGCGGTTTGGTACATTCCACTAGCGGATACCGGGGGTGGGGGCACCCTGATGCGCGCCCCCTAAAAAATCCGGATCATACATGTATGTCCATGTTACTGTAGATCAAATATCAAAGGATGTATGTCCATGTTACTGTAGATAAAATATCAAACAATTACGATGCACGCCCTCAGTGTCAAAAATGTTCTTGCTCGCTTCGCTCGCTCGACGCATAATGGCTAATGAGTGGTTTAATTAACACACTGTTAAATCCTTTTGTTTGAGAACGCCCCTTTTTTATTCATACATGTATGTCCATGTTACTGCAGGTAAAATATCAAACATTTCGTTGCACGCCCTCAGTATAAAAAAACAACAAAAAACAAAACAAAAAAAAACAAATAAATAAAAAATAAATAAAAAATTAAAATGTTCTCTCTCGCTTCGCTCGCTCAACGCATAATGGCTAATGAGTTGTTTAATTAACACATTGTTAAATCCCTTTGTTTGAAAACGGACTGTTTTACCCTAGCAATGCACTATCGCATCCGTTTTATAAGGCTATAGACGTACCCGAAAATTTACCAAAATCTTACGCCCCCACTAAGCTGAAATCCTTTTATTCGCCCCTGCATTCTAACTGAACCTGTTTACGGCATAGCTTAATAAATACATAATTTTATAATGATAGTGGGCTAATAACAATGATGAATATATATATATATATATATTATATAATAATAATCGTATTAATTATAAATATATAAAAAAAAAAATAAAAAAAATAAAAATAATAATAAAACAAAATAAATAAATAAATAAAAAATAAAAAAAATAAATAAAAAAATAAAATAAAAATAAATAAATAAATAAACACAAATTATTCCAGTAAGTTGGTATTAATATTTCGAATAGGGTTTTATTTTCTCAGTTTATACAATGTACGTTGATTTTGTTTTCATATTCACACTGGATAATGCGTCGTGGAAAGCGAGCAAGTTCGATGGTGCGAGCCAGCTCTGCCGGGAAAAGTCAGCGGTTGCATGTACTGTCTCCCGGTGTAAAGACATATCGTTCAGGAAGTCAGTTATGTCACAGATCGTTGGGTGGCTCGTTTGATTGCAGAAGAGGTCGTACAGGCCGTACAAAGATTTTAGGCAGCTAGAGGAACAGATGTTACAGATGCCTACGGAAACAGGACTCGTTTTTATACACTTTATTATGGGTTTAAAGTCAGTGGGTTAGTCAGTTGGGACATAAGTAATACTAATAATATCATAACAAAAAAAAACAAAAAAAAAACAACATAAATAATTGTCTAGATATGTTTTGTTTTTTTATAATATAATTTTTTACGCCACTTCCTGCTGTTGTATAATGCAAACCTCTCCAAATATCATATTTTACACCAGGAGTCTGCAAATGCAAATTGCATTTTCATTGGAGATGTGGGTAAGTGATGTATGGCTGTAGATTGTTTCACACCTTTCCTTTTTGTTACACATTGTTACTGCAAACAGTTCACACTAGAAAGTTTAAAAACTAGGAAGTTTAAAATGGTCTCCAAGTAATCATTATCCTGTTTGTAATCAGCGTTGTTTCAGCTTCTGCTGCTATTATTTAACTCCAAGGCTGTTCGTGTAATTGTGTTTTATGATGCTAACCATGTAATTGGAGTGTTTAGGTAATATGTTTTCTTACTGCTGATAAGTACGTCTCACCAGTTGTTCATTTCACCTAATTTTACCTTGCTGCTGTTGGCTGTACGTTGTTGGTCTGCCAATGGAGGCAATGAATATTCATGACCCAGAGCGGTAGGTGACGTCATACCGTCCGAGCGTGCGTCTAAGATGGTGCGGAAGTATTGTGTCGGATATGGCATTATTTTAATTTGAATTAATACTGTTTAACAGTTAAAAATTATTCATGCCTCAGTTGTACTTGCCGTTCTTCTAAATTAACTGTTTATAAAACATTCCATGCTTATCGTCTAGAGATCAACTTGACATTTATTCAGTTTGCGTACAATAACGTTTTCATTACAGTGGCTGTTGTTTTATACTGACGCTGTTGCTGATGCTGCCTAATTTTAATTGGATCTCTATCACATCTTTCAAGGCTTATTTTGTTTCAATCTTTAGGACATTTTGCCTTATTTTTCAGTTCGTGTAACCATCAAGTTGACTTAACACCAGTCAAAATTGTCTATGTCGGTATCGGATGCAATGTGTGGAACAGGTCATATAGTCCTCCAGTGTTGGTATTGTATGTAAAGTTCCACTTTTTACTTCTTACTCATAGCAGCTTTGTGAATTTCGAAACTTTATTGTCGTGTAGAGTTTGGAAATATATCCCTACAATGTTTAATACATTCATATGTAATGCATCGACAGTGCCTTATCAGTGCTTCATCAGTGGTGGACATATTCAAGACATGGCAAATGGTTGCATACTTATCATAATGCCTCATTTTAAGGCTATTCCATTTGATCATTGGTTTATTGTTGGGCCAATCCATTAGATCGATGAGGTTTCACATATCCTGTACCAGTTTGATGTTTTATTTATCCTGCACTAGGTATTTTTGCCAGGGGTTCATTGAAATTTAGTTATCTGTTTCTTTTCGGCTTGTCCCTAGTCAATACACCGCACTTTAAACCAGTTATGTGCATGGTCACTAAATTATAAAACCACTTCTGTGCTGTGTCTATTCAAAATAACAACTTCTCTGCAGGGTTCCACAATGCAGTTTGTGCGTGTGTGTGTGTGTAGCTCTGGGGTTTTTAGTCAACAGTCATAGTCAAAGTTATATAAACAACATGGCGTCCAAAAGGTATATGCACAATAGATCCTGGGCAGGTTGCAAATTGTACTATAATAACACATTTCCTCCAAGTCACCAACTTCAACTTAGGTTGTCATACAAGAAGATGATAAATGAGACAAATGTCATTCCAATTGTCAGCATCACGATGACATCTTTATGTATTAGTTACAGGGAGTTTACACAGTTGTGTGGCTAACCTTTTTAATGCGGGCTAGTTCACTTGAAAAGGATACATGTTCTTCGTGTATTGTTGTCGGAGTGTTAGATGGTTTAGCCTTTAGATAGTTGTAGTTCATGTACCTATTGATTGACATACTGTTCATCAATTACTTCGGCGCTTGATGATGATGATTGTTTACACAAGTCTAAAATCGATCGTAGGTCAAAGGTAAAAATGCAGTTAAAGTCATGTTTACAATAGAAATAAACTTGATTATCCAGGAGAAAAAAGTTAATACACTTAAGAAAATGTGCATATTGTACACAAACAAATGTATATCAGTTGTTTGCTGTCTGAAATGAAAATAACCATGGCACGCGAAACAGTAGGAAAGATACATGCTTTATCAGAAATCATTCAGAGTTCTAAGTTTGTAACTGAGTATCATGTATATGTTACTCTTCATATTATTTAACCGCTTAAGATCGATATTCCTGATGCTAATTTAGGCACGTTTAACAGTCAGTTTGTTTTTCGAGACACACATTACAGATAAATCATCCTCCAACCTTTACATACTTGATAATTTACTGACATTTATTTATTTGCCAATGTCTGATGCATCAACTCATGTGGTCGTGGAGAAATGATTGAGGGAAATACCCATTAACGGTTTTTAGATGTGGTAGTTGTTTGTTCTTAAATACTTCCTCGGCTTTCATGGCGTTATTCTATCAATCCTTTAGCAAGGACAAGGGCCAGAAAGCGACTATACAGTTACGCTTCTAAGGCGATAATAGATATTGGGGGCCTTTATTTGCTACACCCAGACATTCAGGCTGATGATACCTGTCTTGAACAGGATGGTGTTCATAATTAACTGTGGGGAACACTTTGTTTCTTAAACCAGTTAGCATACCAAAACGTTCCGGCTGATGATACCTGTCTTGAACAGGATGGTGTTCATTTATCCAATGTGGGGAACAACTTGTTTCTTAACCAGTTAGCGGCTGGATTTTAATGTTTCATTTAAAGTCGGCAGTGATCATGGTGATGAGAAAATAGATATTATTTTTTTTGGCACCGTTTCTGTTTTGGGCGTGGCATTCGGATATTTTGTTTTTGATACACACTCTTCGCTGCTGCCAAAAAAATGTTTCCCCTATTTTTGGCGGTGGATGGGCGCCTGGACACTCTACTCTATGACTTGGAGTGTCCGGGCGCCCATCCATATGGCGGGCAGCGAAGGTGTGAAAGGAAGGACATATAAGTTTCAGTTTAAATTTATTCAGCTCCTGTATACCCAGAGACTGAATTGTAATCTAAACATAAATTATATACAAATTTGCTGTCCGTACGAATTGATAAAAAACATTTCGAATTGATTGAATTCGGTGCACTTGTAATTATGCTTGAATATCAACCGTGCTTTCAACACTTGCTTAAATGCTTATCAGAAAAGTTGCTTTCATAATGAACATTTAATTTGGTGCACATGTATTTATGTCCTTAATAGTGTAATATTCAATCTGCTTTATTGCTTATGCTTTCTACTGTAAGGGCTTGCCATAATGGTCTTTTGTGCTTACCGGCAGCCCAATTGTTAAACCCCATGCTTGGGGCTTGTTTTTCAATCCATGCCACGCCCAATATTTGCCAAATATATTAAAGTTTAAAAAATATTTTGATGTGTTGTTATTGCAGTGCTCTCCAATAATACTGACTATAATATCTGTTATAGTCAACGGTTATTGGATGACACAAAATTAGCGTTTTGAACTTTGGGAGTAAATTACACGGGGCAGTGTTCGTAGATCTACACCGTCTGTTGGATTCACTCGAGGTACTGTGCTTTAGCTTATGTTAACAATTTAATAATGACAACCTTAAACAAGCACAACTGTCATTATAACAATGACTGCCTTAACAATTACTATTGTCATCATAACAATGAATGCCTTAAACAAGCACAATTGTCATTATAACAATGACTGCATTAAACAAGCACCACTGTCATTATAACAATGACTGCCTTAAACAAGCACAACTGTCATTATAACAATGACTGCCCTTAAACAAGCACCACTGTCATTATAACAATGACTGCCTTAAACAAGCACAACTGTAATTATAACAATGACTGCATTAAACAAGCACAACTGTCATTATAACAATGACTGACTTAAACCAGCACAACTGTCATTATAATAATGACAACCTTAAACAAGCACAACTGTCATTATAACAATGACTGCCTTAAACAAGCACAATTGTCATTATAACAATTACTGCATTAAACAAGCACAACTGTCATTATAACAAAGACTGCCTTAAACAAGCACAACTGTCATTATAACAATGACTGCCTTAAACAAGCATAACTGTCATTATAACAATGACTGTCTTAAACAAGCATAACTGTCATTATAACTATGATTGCCTTAAACAAGCACAACTGTCATTATAACAATGACTGCCTTAAACAAGCATAACTGTCATTATAACAATGACAGCCTTAAACAAGCACAATTGTCATTATAACTATGACAGCCTTAAACAAGCACAACTGTCATTGTAACAATGACAACCTTAAACAAGCACAACTGTCATTATAACAATGACAGCCTTAAACAAGCATAACTGTCATTATAACTAAGACTGCCTTAAACAAGCACAACTGTCATTATAACAATGAATGTCTTAAACAAGCATAACTGTCATTTTAACAATGACTATCTTAAACAAGCATAACTGTCATTATAACAATGACTGCATAGAACAAGCATAACTGTCATTATAACTATGACTATCTTAAACAAGCACAACTGTGATTATAACAATGGCAGCCTTAAACAATCATAACTGTCATTTTAACAATGACTGTTTTAAAAAAGCATAACTGTCATTATAACAATGACTACCTTGAACAAGCATAACTGTCATTATAAATATGACTGCCTTAAACAAGCACAACTGTCATTATAACAATGGCAGCCATAAACAAGCACAACTGTCATTATAACAATGACTGCCTTAAACAAGCATAACTGTCATTATAAATATGACTACCTTAAACATGCACAACTGTCATTATAACAATGGCAGCCTTAATCAAGCATAACTGTCATTTTAACAATGACTGTTTTAAAAAAGCATAACTGTCATTATAACAATGACTGCCTTGAACAAGCATAACTGTCATTTTAACAATGATTGCCTTAAACAAGCACAACTGTCATTATAACAATGTCTGCATAAGACAAGCATAACTGTCATTATAATAATGACTGCCTTAAACAAGCATAACTGTCATTATAACAATGACTGCCTTAAACAAGTACAACTGTCATTATAACAATGACTGCATTAAACAAGCATAACTGTCATTATAATAATAAATGCCTTAAACAAGCATAATGTCATTATAACAATGACTGCCTTAAACAAGCATAACTGTCATTATAACAATGACAGCCTTAAACAAGTATAACTGTCATTATAACAATGACTGCCTTAAACAAGCATAACTGTCATTATAAAAATGATTGCCTTAAACAAGCACAACTGTCATTATAACAATGACTGCCTTAAACAACACAACTGTCATTATAACAATGACTGCATTAAACAAGCACAACTGTCATTATAACAATGACTGCCTTAAACCCGCACAACTGTCATTATAATAATGACAGCCTTAAACAAGCACAACTGTCATCATAACAATGAATGCCTTAAACAAGCACAACTGTCATTATAATAATGACTGCCTTAAACAAGCATAACTGTCATTATAACAATGACTGCCTGAAACAAGCACCACTGTCATTGTAATAATGACTGCCTTAAACAAGCACATCTGTCATTTTAACAATGACTGCATTAAACAAGCACAACTGTCATTATAACAATGACTGCCTTCAACCTTAAGGCTGTCATTATGATAATGACTGCCTTAACAATTACTATTGTCATCATAACAGTGAATGCCTTAAACAAGCACAATTGTCATTATAACAATGACTGCATTAAACAAGCACCACTGTCATTATAAGAATCACTGCCTTAAACAAGCACATCTGTCATTATAACAATGACTGCCCTTAAACAAGCACCACTGTCATTATAACAATGACTGCCTTAAACAAGCACAACTGTAATTATAACAATGACTGCCTTAAACAAGCACAACTGTCATTATAACAATGACTGCCTTAAACAAGCACAATTGTCATTATAACAATTACTGCATTAACCAAGCACAACTGTCATTATAACAAAGACTGCCTTAAACAAGCACAACTGTCAGTATAACAATGACTGTCTTAAACAAGCATAACTGTCATTATAACAACGACTGTCTTAAACAAGCATAACTGTCATTATAACTATGACTGCCTTAAACAAGCACAACTGTCATTATAACAATGACTGCCTTAAACAAGCATAACTGTCATTATAACAATGACAGCCTTAAACAAGCACAATTGTCATTATAACTATGACAGCCTTAAACAAGCACAACTGTCATTGTAACAATGACAACCTTAAACAGGTACAACTGTCATTATAACTATGCCTGCCTTAAACAAGCACAACTGTCATTATAACAATGACAGCCTTAAACAAGCACAATTGTCATTATAACTATGACAGCCTTAAACAAGCACAACTGTCATTGTAACAATGACAACCTTAAACAAGTACAACTGTCATTATAACTATGCCTGCCTTAAACAAGCACAACTGTCATTATAACAATGACAGCCTTAAACAAGCATAACTGTCATTATAACTATGACTGCCTTAAACATGCACAACTGTCATTATAACAATGAATGTCTTAAACAAGCATAACTGTCATTTTAACAATGACTATCTTAAACAAGCATAACTGTCATTATAACAATGACTGCCTAGAACAAGCATAACTGTCATTATAACTATGACTATCTTAAACAAGCACAACTGTCATTATAACAATGGCAAACTTAAACAAGCATAACTGTCATTTTAACAATGACTGCCTTGAACAAGCATAACTGTCATTTTAACAATGATTGCCTTAAACAAGCACAACTGTCATTATAACAATGTCTGCATAAGACAAGCATAACTGTCATTATAATAATGACTGCCTTAAACAAGCATAACTGTCATTATAACATTGACTGCCTTAAACAAGTACAACTGTCATTATAACAATGACTGCATTAAACAAGCATAACTGTCATTATAATAATAAATGCCTTAAACAAGCATAATGTCATTATAACAATGACTGCCTTAAACGAGCATAACTGTCATTATAACAATGACAGCCTTAAACAAGTATAACTGTCATTATAACAATGACTGCCTTAAACAAGCATAACTGTCATTATAAAAATGACTGCCTTAAACAAGCACAACTGTCATTATAACAATGACTGCCTTAAACAACACAACTGTCATTATAACAATGACTGCATTAAACAAGCACAACTGTCATTATAACAATGACTGCCTTAAACCCGCACAACTGTCATTATAATAATGACAGCCTTAAACAAGCACAACTGTCATCATAACAATGAATGCCTTAAACAAGCACAACTGTCATTATAATAATGACTGCCTTAAACAAGCATAACTGTCATTATAACAATGACTGCCTGAAACAAGCACCACTGTCATTGTAATAATGACTGCCTTAAACAAGCACATCTGTCATTTTAACAATGACTGCATTAAACAAGCACAACTGTCATTATAACAATGACTGCCT